>JAODKN010000114.1:25249801-25262857 GCA_026774425.1 Petrocephalus zakoni
TCATTCCAGTTTTGATGCCAAGGGAGCTTTTAGAAGTTTTGAGGAGGAACTTTGAACAAAAAAAAGCAATAAAAATGCTCCCTTTCCAATGGGCAGATATAACGGGTTCCGTCGCTCTCCGATGCTTTGTCACCTCCTATTATATCCCCTGTGACGTGAGCAGCAGGGGGGGTGCGGATCGCCAGAGCTCGGCCGAGGAGAACTATTGCTGTTAATGTGATGTGTAATCGATGTTGACGGCATCAGCGCCCAATTCCCCTAATAGAATATGGGCTTGATATAACATGGCTCGTTTGAGTATAATGAGCCCGTTATGCCAGCGTCAAGCCTCTGGAGCTGTGCAAAGCGATTAAATTCCCCTTCCTCCACAGTGCCAAGGGACGCGAGCCCGTCGTCCACCCAGTCTGATCCTCCGCTCATATCACAGCAGCTCGCCCTGACACAGGAAGCGGTGCCGCTACGCGCTTGGTTAGGAGTCCAGATATTTGGTCCTTTCTGTTCTTGGGGGAAAATAATTTGCAAGCCAAAGAGAAAGTAAAATGGCTCTTCCCTGGTGTCCGTTTGAATGCCAGCTTCTGTCTCAAGAGCAGGTGGAGTCAAATTGGTCTTGTGAAACATCTGGACATTGGAACAAAAGGAGAAAACAAAATGTATTTTCAATACTTGGTATATATCTGAAAACCTCCTACAATATATCTATCCTCTTTCCATCTGATTACCCATTAAAAAGGCAGTGAAGGTGGCTGGAACCCCTTGCAGGAGGCAGTGTGGTTTACAGGGTGGGGGTACAGAGGGTCATGGGGGGGTATTCTTACCCCCAGAAAAGGCAGCGGTACACCCTGAAAGGGATGCCAACCCCTGCTCTACCTCAAAAAAAAAAGTTGCCAAAGACAAAGTATTGCCAAAGATTTTACCTTATATGTTTGCAATATGCATACAGTATGTAATCTTTTTCTGTGACCTGTAGTGTTTAATGATCTTGCAGAAATGTGCCATTGGTCTCGAATGAACTTTCACAATCTTTCCGGACCATCCTAAAACACCCTCTGACGTGATGAAGAACTGTGAGTTTTTTCCATTAGCAAACTATTACGACAGGAGACAATATTGAAGTGCTCTGGCCAGTCACAGTAATTATTTAACACAGAGTCTGTATTTAGCCGTGGCCATTGGCCCTGCCAGTTCCAGCCAGTCCCAGCCAACGTTTTTAATTTCCCAGTGTCTGTGATGTTTTCACTTACGTTGATGGATATAAGCTCAATTGAGTGTGTCACCACACATCAATCAAGCCCATCCCCAGCTCCCATGGTGCACTGGGGCCAACATGTTCCATTCTTTCTCACTCAAAATGTCGCTGCAGTCACTGATCTGCCATCTTTTTTTGGCTACAGGTAAAATTTATTTTTACTAGATTTCTATATGAATTCTGTTCACTTCCAAGTGATTGTGTGTGATACACTAATTTTATCTATATGAGTAATATTGACCAAAGAAACTTAAGTAATATAACGTAACAGCAGTTAAACCCAAAACAAAAAAGAAAGTTTAACTTTTCATATTTGAGAATATACCGCAACAAAGAATATATATTTTTCAGAGGGGCAGAAGACAGCAAACAGAACTACCTGGATATTTGAGAGTATAAGATTGATTGGTTGGGTGAGCAGTTTCCTTTTAAGAGTACTGGACAGGGACAGCAGAGAAGACGTTCAAACAGTACAATAGCAAACATTAAATGGTATGAGTGACAATAATTAAAGTTAAGTATTGTGAACACAAAATAAACTGGAACAAGTGCTATGCTGTCATTGGTCCAGAATTTGGTTAGGATTCTGAAAAAAAAATAAAGTAATAGCTACATCACAAGCTTCGATAATCATAATTACCCGTCTGCCTCTCAAGACAAATAATTGCTCCGAACTTTTGATTGCATATTTAAAAAATTTACTGATTACTGTTAATTGTCATTAACTGTTTCACATATTCATTTTTATTGAAAAAGTAACATTTTTGGTTGTTTTACTACATTTACATTCACTTATATTGGTATACAGTCAAAGTTAAATGAGTACAGAATCAGTTGCAAGTTAAATTTTGTGAGATGCTTCCGGTGTGAAGATATAATTACTTCTTGGTAGATCACGCAAAAAGTGTCATATCAAACTTTCAGTTTGTTACAAATGAAGACTGTGTGTAACTACTATTACAATTTATTTTCCAGGTTACTTAAAGACATATTATAAAGTATATTTCATAGGGCAGAGGCATAGCGATTCGGCGGTCTACTGGGGCCGTTAACTATTACCCATCTCTTTTACTTATCATTACTGGTTCCCAAGAGACCAATACCTGAACAATGTGCTTATGTCCCAATGCATTTTTTTGTCATTTTGAAATGATTCAGCAGGAGTTTAATAGATACTCTCTGACAACCAGATAGATTGACAATCCACCGCCAGCTGCTTTCAAACAGTTTAGCTCTGCTGCATTGATTGCTGTGCTCACCAGAACATGCGCAATACATTTACACATTTATTGCATAAAACAATGCATTTTGTTCCATGCCAATAACGTTATCCACTTATTTCAGGAAGTACCATATAAGACATTTTTTAGCTGAAGCAAAGATGAAATGCATATATTTCAAACAATTCCTAAAACTATAGATTGAATTTATGAATTAATGGCAACATTAATTATAAATACTGAATGTATAACATGACGATGCATTTTATTATAGAGACTGGGTTAACAGTGATTACCACAAGCTGGTATTTTGGCTGAGGCCCCAGTGGAGCTGAGATTCTGCCTTTTCCTTCTATAACTGTGCCAATGTGACAGTAGCTCAGTAGACGAATGTATAAATGAAGTTTGTATTATGGTTTTACCGCATGTCTGACTTTCTTGTATGCATGTGCATTGGTGTTCCCCCAAAAAGTAGTTTAAGGCTTATTATTTATATTGTTTCTGGGAAATCCAAACAGGAATAAAAATGTTTCACAATATATATTATTTTAAACCTAGCAAAGACACAACATAATTGTACTATTCTCATGCTCCCTTAAATAATTCTCTTATGCTCTTGTACGTTTTAGCAAAAGATTGTAAACATTAACGTTCTCATCAGACCAGACTGTCTGTCCCTTCTGTTGACTCTCTGCAGCTTCTCTCCCTGCTCTTGGCTTATCAAGGTGATGTCTGTAATCAGGCATGAAAGTCTGCTAATAGGATGTACTGTCTTTCTTGGGCAGGTGCGCAGGACCAGAGATGGGGTAATTCAGAGAAGCTCGGGCTGGACATAATTTTGATGCTCGCCAAGTCGGGGTCATGCATCAGACACTTGAGGAGGAAATGGAGTGACGCCCTCGGATTAGTTACTAGCTGGATACCAGCCGTAGAGATGCAGGGGTAGGAGATGTTCAAAATCAACAGCTACTAATTATTCTGAAGATGAGAATTATGCCCTAAATATTTATTGCATCATACAATCGGAGGCAGAATAAAACACCTTATAGCAAAAAACACATAAGCCAAGATATGTAAAACTAACATGTATTAATGAGCCATATTAAAAGAAATTAAATGATAAAGTATACATTTACTTACAGGCATGTTGCTTTTTTGTGCTAGCACTTCTATAAATTCTACATAACTTGGTGCTCACTAACCAACCCCCAACATTGTTTTAATAGCGTTCCTTCTTCAAATTAAGGGAGATGTTTTGATGGTGAAATATAGAAAGAGGAAAAAACTTGAGTGCTGCCTTATTGATTCATATGTTTTGAAGGTAGTCTGGTGTTTCTTTGTTTGATATGTTCTTAATCATATACTTGCAAGAATAACTATCATTAGAGTTAGTAACTAAGCTTGCATTAGTCTAGAAGGAAGAAAGGACTTGTCAAGCAGTTGTTTTCTGGTAAGCAGCATTTTCTAAACTTGTTTGCACATTGCTCATGCAAACAGCAAACACCCAACTCAAACATACACGTCTTGGTACCAGCTGGTAAGGAGTTAACAGTAAACCTTTCTACACACCCAATATCATTGATCTTTTCACACTAATTAAGGCACAGCAGGACCTGTTCAATTAATCTAATGAGCACAGCTAGGACCGGCTGCCTCTTAACTGTTTTTTTTTTTCTTTCTCAGCAACAGGACAAAAAAAAGGACAAGAAGAGAAACGAGGGGAAAAAAGGACATGCTCAGACAGCCGCACGCTGCCGAGGGGCTTGATAAGTATGACATTTCATGTTGCTAACACTAATTGCTAGTTTGGGACTGTGGAGAGTCAAGTTTCGTCGGGGGGTGGCTGGGTGAAGCAGCGTGTGAGATGGGGGGTCATGTTGTGTCCCACTGGCTTTATGGTGCGTGTCATATTTTGCAGGATTTTGGGCGGCACATGTTACAGCCATGTTGGGGGAGGACAGGAAACACCCGGCTTCTTTGAGATTCCAATGCTACCATGCACTCATTATTTTTTGAAATTCTTTGTCTCTGAGGGTTTATAAACTGGACATTTTTAGTTATCAAAGTCTTATTTGTCACATACAGTTATTTCACAGCACATTGTACTGGGTATAACGCTAAATGGATTTGAATTTAATTTTATGACTACACATGCTTTATATACCCTTTCAGACAAACAAAGAAATGCAAAGAATTTGGGTTATTAACAATGGTATTCTTTCATTGGTGCTTTTTGTTTAATGAAGGATGTTTTCTCTACCCGTTATGTCAAACTACCCCAAACCATTCTCTCTTCTTATACATGGACAACCTATAGACAAGTCTCTCATGTCACCTCTAAAAATGACTAAATTATTTATGTGAAGGTGAACATGTTAATGAGTGGGATTTGCTGCTGATAAATGTGTGGCTGACTGTGACATTGTCAAAAGTTCATACGGGTCTTTTTGATATGAGACATTTCACTGTGCTTTTAAAACCTAAGAGAAGGAATTAGTCTCAGAGGTGTAGATGTTGTGAGTCTTCATGAAGATAACACAAATGGGTGAACTACCTTGTTTAAACATACTTTAATGATCAGTTGTTTCATTAGTAATAGACTGTCTTGTTTTGTCAGGGAACAAAATGCATTGCTTTATTCAGGTTCTTGTTCTATGTAAATTCAACTACAGTTGGTGAAAAAATTTGGAATGGTAAAGTCAAACATAAAAAACAATACCTTATGATTAATACAACTGCAAATGCCAGTTCTAATGCTTTGTTTTGTCACAACCAGGCATTGAAGGAGGCGAGGGCAGGTGTAGGGATGACCGAAAAGGGCTTTATTCAAAGCAAGCCCGAAGCAGAGTAAGGGAATGACATCCTTGACAGGACTGGGGAACACAGGGCTGGGAAGCACTTTTATATTGGATTAACAAGGGAACACAACAAGAGGCAGCTGCAGTGAATCACAGAAGGGCAGCGGAACGAGCGGCAAGACGAACGAGCAGCAGGTGTGGCCCGAAGCTATGAGGAAGAGGGTCAGGCAGTGCAGGACATGACATATTTAAGTTAAGCAGTAGTGTTTAATAATGAATTTAAAATAAATTCCACACATCACATTTAATACTGAAACAAATACACAGTTGAGGTATTTACGTGTTTTGTATATTACATGAATTTCATGTTCAAATCATTTGATTTCCAGTACTCAAATTTCCTTTCTCTTTTCATCTGGAACAATCAAGGTCACTGTTATCTGCTAAAATGCCAAACACTTAATATGCACTCAGGTAACGGGATGTTTGCAGCAGAAAACCTTAACAGTGGAGATTCAGTTTATAGATTTTTGGAAAATTCGATTTTTTTTTTGTTTAACTGTCCTTCATGATGTGGTTTTAGTTGTGGACTGAATGCTTCACATGAGAATTAGTTTCGCTGTGGATTATTGGGTTTTAAGGTTTGGTTTAGGATTTCATGTTGGTTATGAAGGATGGACCTATTGCATGAAGCAAGGACCTTCATCTGAAATATTTGCCTTTTCTGATGCAATTCTACCTGGAGAGCATGTGCATTGTACGTAGCATGGTTTGTTTACCTCTGGTGAAAATGTGTAGTGATGCTGCTGATGCAAGTTAGTTTTCTCCACTGCTCCTTCATCTCACTCAGAATGTGCTTCTAGGACACATCAAGGCCACAGTTCCCTCCAACATCCTGATGGAGCAAACATTTTATAGGCTTTTAAGGCTCACGGTATTGCTGTGTGTGCCACATAGATTTATTCCAGAGGAATTTGGGGCTTCAGTCTTGCCTGCTGTAATTCTCTTAATCTACTGTCTGTAGTAATATGTCACTTGAACAGAAACATTTGTGGTTGCATTAAAATAAGAAAATACTAGGGAAGGCACAAGACAGTGGAAAGGAGGAAAAAAAAACGAGTAGCAGATGCAAAATCTCTCTGGGCATACATTGTGACAGCAAGAGAAATCACAGCTGTGGTCGCTGTGTGGTGTAAATAACAAGACAACTCAGTGGCTCAGTGGTGCTAATACACAGTAGCTAGTGAGCTAGTGTAGCTAATGTAGAAATGTATAAATAATAACGATTGTAGCTTAACTAAGCGTCCAGCAACACTACTTTTAATGGAAAATAAAGATCAATGGCTTACTAATAATGAGTATTATTGTTTGCATTTACAGTGTATGTGAAACTATATACTTCAATTTAAACTTCAAAAGAAGCATGCAAATTAGAAACTTTCTTCAATGTTGCACTGAGCTTTACTTCACCTTATGACTAATAGTCTGTAAAAAATGATTGAAAATTTAGTTTAAACAGATATTAATATGCTCTTCATCTGCTCATTGCCATGAACTATAAATCTTCAGCTCTTTGCTGTCATTGAAAGCCAGGATTCAGTCGTGAGACACATTGAAATGACAGGTAATACCTTGAATGTGCTGGTCTCTGCAGTACTATTTAGCAAATATGGTGGTTTACAGAATGTGTGAACATGTCCTGATTTACACTTATGCAATGTCTCCCTCTAATAAATGTCCCCAATTGGGCCAATCAGCCTGGGCCATAATAAAACAAATTCTCAAACCAAATAGCAATCACTCTGTAAAAGTCAAGCATGAATTTGCAATCAGCTGTCTGTAAAAGAACGGTGATCAATCGCGTAAATAAAATATTACCGTCAAAATCAGGCATGCTAGTTGTGATAAATAGATGTGGTACTGTCCAGGTTAATCCCAGCCTGGGGATGTTTGGGCCTGTTTGCCCTAACTGACGTGTTGATGTGTAACCTTCCCTGGCTACACACACACCCACGCATCCCCCGGCAATGATTTGTGTTTCAGTCGAGGTCAATATGAGTTCAGTGTGCTCTCTCCTAGTCCTGTCTGTCTCGTGGTAAATTGATTCCGACAAAAAGTTAGACCTACTTTTCTGATCCCCCTTCCATTATGTTTTACTTGACCCAAAGTGGAATGAGTAGCCCACTTGACTACTCATAAAGTTCTTGTAGGACAATTATGGATTTAGTGCAACACGTAAACACTCATGCTGTTTACATGCTGCTTTGAAAATATATAATTAGGCTGTATGTTAAATTGCAACAATAAAATTATTTGGTCCATTTTTAAATCATTTAAGTGTCAGAAATTGTTGCTTCAATAAATTCAGTAGGAATTTCTTTTAAGAACTGGGATTCTCAGACTTATAATGGTTTTCTAAAATGCATACAGTTTACCCACAAAGATGTTTCATGAAATGGATCTTCTTCACTGTGATCCATTTTGTTCCATTTTTCTCAAATTTGAATAAACCTCTCCAGCCTTAACCATACCAGATTTCTCTCACGTCTCTCTAAGGACATGCACCCTTAACTGCAAATCACAGTTTTATTACCTCCAATAGAACATTAAAACTTCTTAAAAATTGGATAAAGTATAGGTCTGTGAGTCAGGACTCGGTGCTTCTGATCAGAAGGTTGCTGCTTCAAGTCCTGTGGCTGGGAGACTGGGGAGACTTGAGCATGGCCCTTAACCTCAATTGCGCTGGGGGTGCTGGATCTGCTCTTGGACCCTGAGACTTGCTTTTATTTGCTATCTGTGTGCCTCACAGAGAGAAAAGTGGATGAGGCAGAAACAGCATTTTCCCATAGGGGTAAATAAAGGAGCTCCATTCTAAAATGCACAATCAGTGTAAATTAGCAAAGAAGTATGTACAAGCCTCTGGCTATGCACCCATGTCTCGGCCACTTGTCATGGGTGCGGGGGGAGGCGGTTGGTTGGGGTTTGGATCCTATCCCAGGCAGCACAGATACACTCTGGAGAGGATGCCAGTTCAGACACACCCTATGGGCAATTCAGAAATGCCAATTAACCTAGCTGAGTATTTTTTTTCACTGTTGGAAGGAACATGCACAACACGGGAAAAGCTGCAAATGCCACCCACATGGGGCATATTCCAACCCCCAGCCCTGGAGGTGTGAGCCACTAGTGCAGCCTGTGAGGCTCCATACACCTTTCTGTTTAATAGTCACTGGAATATTCTACCAAAGAGAATAATCATGCAAAAACCTTGAACCACCATCTGAACACCTTGCATTTCAAGTTGTGTGCGCTTATTGACAGTGGTCATAATTACAGCTACTACATTGTATTATACAAAGCGGTGTGCTTGTAACAAAGGAAACATTTGATTGCAAGGCAATAACATATTATATTGTTGGAATTTCTACATTGACATAATTGTATGCCCCAGACTCCAGGGAAAACATATGGTTTTAACACCGGTCCACCGCAGATGCTTTGCTTGTTATGATGAAAATTCAAAAACCGTTTGGCGGATTGTTTTCAAACTTTGCAGAGGCATTGAATGGGCAAGAAGATAGAAGTACTTAGGGTTTGAGAGAGATCGCCCAAAAATTTAAACCATGCTGCTTAATGTCAGCGATGAGAAGGGTGAAAGTAAATGACATTTGTCCTTGTGAATGTGATAAGTCAAAAAGCATTTGAGGAATTAATGCTGGAAGTAAATCTACCCCTGGTTTATTTTCAGAAAAATTGCCCCAAAATGAAGCAGCAGTGCTGTATGGCAGCAAAGTAAGGAAGGGGCAGCTGTAGAAGACCCAATTTTACACCTGCTGCAAAGTGGCGCCAGGCATGATGCAAATGTCTTTAACTTGCATTAAATACGTTCTTTAATTTTAGATATAAATAATGCTTCAGTTTAATTGTCTCTCGCTTCTCTTGAATTTGTGCTTAAGTTTATTGCTGTGGTCTTTTTCTGCTAGCATTAGCAAACTGAGTGTACTCTGCATGTACTGTATGTTGCAGTTACTGTAAGTGGTATTGGTACTTGGTATCGGACAACTTTTTCGAGTCTGAATATAGGAGCACAGTACTGGCCCAGTACCCGATGCCGGTATCGGTGCATCCCTAATCTTTATGGAGTGTGGTAGAAAATCAGAGCAGCTGCAGGAATCCCACACACTCTTAACTGTGGTTGAACAAATTCCCCATAAACAATAAAGCTGGATCCAAACTTGTACTACTAAAGGTAAAAGGGAACAATAGTACCAGCCAAGCAGTCTTTAACAGTAACAGTTTCATAATTAAGAAAATGTGCAAGTGACGCTGGGGGCTGGATCAGTAGGTTGCAGTGTTACCTCGCATCGTACGAGCTTGGGGGTTCTGACCTGTATGGAGTTAGCATGTGCTCCCTGTCTCACATGGATGTCCTCCTGCAGTCTAAAGACATGCAGCTAGGCTAACCGACATCTACTGTACGACTGCATGTGTCTGAGTCCCGTGATGGATTAGCATCCTGCCTAGGGTATACCCCAGCCTTGTGTTCAGGTTACACTGACCACGATAAGTGGTCGGACGATGGATGAATGTGAAGTTTACTGCTCGTGACTCCAGTTGAGGACGTGCACGAATTTAGTCTATATCTATAAATGAATCGATTTAACTTCTGTGTCTGAGGGACGTGATGTTTGCCTGGCCTTTGACTGTACTCAGAATTAAATTCTAAAGGAAAAAATGGCAATAAAAATACAACACATAAGGCAAATGGAGGGATGCTGTACATTTCATTTTTTAATCTTAGTTGAGGGATTTGTGCCACTGGGTTACTGGTTGATTCAATTGATGCCTTTGAAATTGCAGTGTTATAAATACTCTTGTAAAGCCACTGAGACTGTGTTCTGCCTCCCTACCTACCCTTCGTCTTTTATCTTATTATTATCCATCTTTATTCCAGGGAAATGCAGCAGAGACCACAAAAATATGGAGAAAGCAGAAAAATCGTGTGGCGGATAAAATATGGTTTTGGGAAAGTACGTTAAGAACACAGACAGCTGCTGCTGTGGTATAATGCGAGGTGTAACTGTGAAGAGGAGATGAGTCTGCAGAAGACGGCAGCACTGTAGCATCCTATACAAAAAGCTCAATGTCGTCTTGCAGGGTCCAAAGCTCATTTCCACCAAGAGACCCCACCACCACGGACGGCTACGGACAATTCTTTTTCCCATTGCATGCCATTATACATTTTGGAAAGATAAATGGCTCTGTGTTATTACAGAGGTACAATTTATGTAGGATGACAGTATATTTTGGGTTGATGGGAAAAACTGAATTCAGAATTTGGTTACAAAGAGAAAAACTGCAGAGGAAATAGGATGGTTTTGCTTAGGATGGGAGCCTGACTGGGATGAGCAGTGAGAAGACGGACGGAGAAGGATGCATTTGTTTCATGCTTATATTTTAAGCAAGTTAAATGCAAGAGTATTTTCAAACATTACAGTCTTTGGAATAATATAGCACAAATCATAGTGACACATCAAACGAATGTTCAGCACGGCAGCACATTTTATGAAACTGGGGAGCAAATGGTTTTGGCCTAAGCGACCTGCCAGATGAATAGTCGCACATTAATCAACCTCTTGCCCGGAATGCATTCCTAAACGTTCCTCATTTGACCTGCAATCTGTGACCCCTGTAGCTGGGGGAGTGCTCCTTACCCACCAGCTCTAAGTCTCTTGCATTGCATCCCATATAATGTGTCCCATCACCAAAAATGGAGCCATCTGCCTTTGTTGACAAGGGAGGCTGTACTGACCATGCCAAAGTTCCACTGTTATCCATTAGCAAACAGACCTATATCTACCAACTGAAGTGAGCTGGAGATCCTGTATAACCTATTTTGTTTAACAGTAGTTGTATAAGGACTATTGTTAGACAACTTGAACATTTTGGTGTATATAAAATATACATATACATACGCATACACCCACATGCACACGCACACACACACACGCACACACACATACCATGTATACCTTATTTCTTTATAGGGACACTCCATTCATTCCTATGGGCATAACCCTGATCCCAACTATGACACCCTTAAACCCTACCCAGCCCTAACCTTAACCATAAGTAACCAAACAAAAAACAAAACTTTTGGCATTTTTAGATTTTTATAAAATATAGTATGTAGTAGTGAGGTCCAACTGCAGACGTCACTATACATGGTTTTTCAGGATTTGCTATATTGTGAGGTCTTTTGGCCCTTACAAGTATAGAAAAACCTGTACACACACACACACACACACACACACACGCATTCTTATCTTAGTGGATTAATTTCAAAAATCCAAATCCCAAACACAATACCCTTAACCCCTTAACCCTTAATGCTTAACCAGCCCTATCCTTAAGTAACCAAACAAAATACAAGACCTTTTGGCACCTAGGGCTTTTAGGTAGTTTAGTTAGAAATATAGTGGGGAGACAACTTTTAGTCATTATGAAGCCAAACTGTGGAACACACTACCAGTAGCAATTAGAGAAGCTGTCGCTTTCACTGTTTATCCAGGCTTTTAATAATTAGTATTTTTACTTTGCTTTACTTTGTAATTGTCCCTCTCTTTTTATAGAATTCTGTTTTATGCATAAACCTCTTATTCTAGTTTTAGATTTTTTTTTCTTCTTATATAATCATATTATTTAATCTAATGTCTGTATTTTATAATTTATTCCGTATTCTCAGTGTGAAGCACCTTGGGCTGCAATTTAAGTATGAAAAGTACTATATATGAAAGGTACTATTACAAATTAAGTCGGAACAAATGACCTCACTGGTCATGTTCTTGAGGATTTGCTATACATGAGAGGTCCTTTGGTCCTCAACGAAACCTGAACACACACACGCGCATATATATATGTATATATATATATATGAGAGAAACATAAAATGTCAGAGACCTTGGTTCCTTTTGAAAGAGTCTGTGTGGATGGATGTTACTGCAAACATGGTATCTCTGTTCTGTATGCCAGGCATGTCTTGACACCTCTTTTCCTTTTTCCCCTGAAGCAATCCAATGTGAAGATAATTCCAAAGTGTTATGAGAGCACCAGGGACTAGATCATGATGTATTCCCTAAAGGCATGTATCCCTCTGCTAAAAATACAAGGTGTCATACATCATTTCCTTCAGTTCGCATTCAGTTACCAAAGTGTTTCAGTGATGGGGGGCTTTTGCCCGGTCATACTTGTTACGTGACTCAGTCAACAGCTAGCTTCGCCTTTCATGCAAATAAACACTTTAATTAATTCCTGTTTTGGCCAATTTGAATTGATAATAAAGAGAATTTAATTAATTTTAAATCAGGGGAGCTTAATATCACAATTCTAATAAAATTAAATTAACAGTGATGTTACAATAAGTGCTCTCTAAAACACAGAAAATACACTATGAACTCAAAAATATGCATTAGCATTACATAGAGTAGTTTTGTTTATACAATGGTATTGCGTTGATATAATTTGTGCCATTAATTTGTACACTGTGTTTGGAGGATCAAAGACATTTGGACTGATTTTTTGTTTCATGTATATTCATTGACAGCTAATTATTTATTTTTTGTGAAATGATACCTATGGGTAGAATGATAAATGACAACAAATCATAAGTTAAATTTTATACACAGAACAAACACACACATATACATGCACATTGTACTCAACTCAACTCAGCCTTTATTTATATAGCACCTTACAGACATGACTCATGTCACCAAAGTGCTGTACAAAACTA
>JAODKN010000114.1:25308875-25325876 GCA_026774425.1 Petrocephalus zakoni
GTATGTATATATGTATATGCCATGGCTGATCGGATTTACACGCACGGACACTGATTACGTGTGTATGTGTATGTATACATATGTATATGCCATGGCTGATCGGATTTACACGCACGGACACTGATTACGTGTGCGAGCTGATCCTCAAACATCAGTTTCCATCCTGCCGAAAATCTTGGGACCCGCGGTCTAATTTTTAGCCGCCCGCTCCCGTCCGCGGCAGCCGTAAAACCGCCCGCTCCCGCGAGATTTCCGTTGGGTCCCGCGGGACCCCAGTCCCAATGCAGGGCTCTACTGCAAAGCTCCTTCGATGTAGCTGAAATGGTGAAGGGAACCTCAGTCATGCTTAACATAAATAATAACACACCGTTATTCTTATGATTATATCATGCTACTCTACAATTTAATATGTGCAGTGTTGAAAAGGCATACCTTTCTGAATGTATTCCCTTAAGAATCCAGAGATGTCAAACTCTTCATCAGACCCAGAATTGGATATGAATGTACGTTCAGGCTGGCACCCAAGGCTCACTGGTGAACCAGGAGAGCAATGGACAGCCAGTCTGGTCCAATCCCATAGGAGAGCTACTGTAACACAAATTGCTGAAAGAGTTAATGCTGGCTTTGACAGAAAGGTGTAAAAACACATGGTTCATTGCTACTTGTTGCATATGGCCTGTGTAGCCACAGACCAGTCAGATTGCCTATGCTGACCTCTGTCCACTACTGGAAGAACCTATAATGGGCATGTGAGCATCAGAACTGACAGTGGCCTGGTCTGAGGAGTCACGTTTTCTATTACGTCATGTGGATGGCCGGGTGCGCACATTTTTTACTTAGGAGCCCTCTTAGTTAGTTTGCTTGTGTGCAACTAGAGGTAACCTTAGCTAGTTAGCTGTCCAGAGAACATTGTTTGATCGATTTTTTTAAAGTTCAAAAACATTAACATAACTGTTGCAGATTGACTCACCTCAGTATACTTGTCATGAAAGTACACCTAGCAGCATAACACGATGAAATGAAATAGATGCAAGTGGGCACAGACTGCTCTTTTTTAAGACATTATTTTACCATTTAAAAACAATGACAATCGTTAAAAATATAATAAATCGCCATCAAATTATGGTCATAATATATTATTATTTTTTCATTTACAGTTTATTCCTGTACATTTAGAACAGCACATTTAAAATACAGTATATGTATGGTTATTTACATGGATTTAACCTTGTTTTCTTTTTAACTTTACAGCACTTTACAACAGTTTGAATGCATTTTTTTGCAGTGTGACATACAGTGCAGCCCCCTGGCCCAGGTTCTGTTCTCACTCTCCTGCATAGTGGCTGGCAGTGCACTTTGGACATATGCTACCCAGCAGACAGGTCCATTCCAACAGGTCTGGCTTTGCCAGTTCTCTTATGGCTACTTTTATTTTTTACAACTCCAACTGCTCATTTTAATTCATTAGCCTGGAGATGTGGTGTATAAAATATGGCAGGTCATCCATTTTTATCTACACTATGCTGATGAAGTAGTATTATTCCGCATTTGCTGCATGCTGTCTGCTAAACGTACCATTTTGAGTACAGTTTCACCACAGCTTCTTAGAGAGTATCGTGTTATGTGAATGACTGACAGCAGGCCCTGTTTAATCAGTACAGTTAGATCCCCAATTGCTCCCCCTCCATCTCAAATGACATCAATTTACACCCATAATGAACACCTGACCACACTGTTGACACTTACTGCCTGGAAGAGCAAGCAATTAAGCTTGATTGTGTGGTTTTTAATTGTACAGTCTTTTCAATTGGCCCAGTGTTGCCGTGAACGTTCTTTATTTATTTATAACCTATTCTCAATCTGCTAGTCTTACATAGGCATTACTTCAACAATTGTATGTTTTGTCCCTGGGTAACTATAATTTATGCAACGTTCTCAAGATCTGGTATATAAATGGGATTTTTCATAGAAAAAAGTTTAGATATTACTGATTTGAAACAGACAAATGATGAAATACCAGTGAAAACCTACCATAAAACTCTAAGACCAAAATAGTGGTACTATATATATTTTGTTTGTATTTTTATATAACTAACCTCTGTAACTTACAATTATAGGCCTTTTAAGATTTCACAGCTTTCAGACGTAGGTCATGTACCCTACTAAATGGTGAAATGCCTGTTCCTCCTGGGATCTGACCAGAAACCCTGTGAGATACAAATGTATCCCTATTTCTAGACAACCACCTTGAATGTCCTATAATTTATCATTACTAGGTCAATGTTTCCTCTACATTTAGTTTTTTTTCTGTGATGTTTAATCTTGATGATGCTTAGTTGACATATGCTGACTACTTTAGACTAACCATCGTGTTTATGCCCTTCTGCCTAATCTTTTTGTAATTATACCTGGAATTTGGCAAAAGCTATTTTCTTAATGGTCCAGAGATGTCACGTGGGTATTGATTATTTTTGTGTAACCATATAAGTAGTTCCATCAGCCTAATAACCGTTCTATATTAATGCAGATTAATGTTTTATGAAATATGTTAATATAAAAACCTGTGACTTTTTACTCATAAATAAGCAGTCAATCTTATCAGCATAATTTTCCTTGCTTTTTAGAACGCAAGCACCTGTCTGTTGATGATTTCTATGGTAACATAACAGACTTGCAGCTTCCAGTGAGTAGTCTAGACGTTCTATCCATATGGGCACTATATTTTTAAATGCACACTGGAACATAATTAAATGCTAATTCAAATAATGTTCTTCTGAAAAGTATTTGACTGTTAACTAAAAATATTTGGCAAGTTTATTCTATTATTATTTTTTGTTTGTTTGCCATGGCAAAAGTGGGATAAACCACTTCGAGGTGTGCAGTTATACGAAAATAATCAACTCCAACTTGGTTATCACCTTGTGTTGGGCCTTATTACATCAAATTGTCGTTAATTACTTTCATATAACCAGACACCTCGTTGTGGTTTATCCCTTACTTGACCGTGTATAGACCTAACTATGATTTCTTGTATTTGTATATATATATATATGTATATATATTGCTAGTTTTTACATAGTCATTATCATTCCTGCTACACTGGTCAACCTTTGCAAACTTTGTATTAAACAATACAATGATATATATATATATTTATATATATATAGTATACAGTATTCAGACAGAATCCTAAAGCTAAAGCTAACAGAGCCACTTGTCAAAGCACTTGATTTCTGTACATTAAAGCTAATAAGAACCCTGAAACTACTGATAGGTCTCCATAACAATATAACACTTTTAGGAATATTACGTGTAGCATATATGCTGCAGAGATTTTTTTTTTATTTAGAATGACAAAGAGCCAGTCTAAATTAAAGCAACATTTACACATTTTAGAAGTTAATGTTGTTATGAAAGTGAATACTTCAACTTTCATGCTCGATGAGTTTCATCACTGTACTCTATCTTGTATTATGATGCATTTTCAGTTCACCCAAAATTAATGAATCCGGGAAGATCTATAGCAATCTACTGCATAGTTTTATTAGTAAAACAGGGTCTATAAAGTTACAAATGAGTAACAGTTCCATCAATGTACCCTCATGAAACATTTCTTGGTTTTCCTTTATCACAGCTATGGCATGAGCAGAAAGTGTCCGTTCTTATGCCAAAATAGAAACAAATATATGGCTATAATAGCTTAGCAATGTTAATATTGTGACGTTGTGGGGTTTAATCACTCATGGACCAGCATGCATTGCACTGGACTGTCCATCAAGTAGATACATGTGTAAATAGCGTCCGTGATATATAGTCATATGTAGTTCTATGTCAATGAATGTAGGGGGGTTGCATTCTTTTGAAGTGCAGAATATCGTGTTTCCCTGTTGTGGTGTGTTTGTAATTCCACTCCCTGCCTCCCCTGCTGCTGCTCGATGTGTGTGCTGGTGGCTCCCCCTATGCAGCTGCTGGTACCTCTCTGGCAGTTGCTCTTAGTAAAAAGTGTTAACTGTGATTTGTGCCTCTGGCATTTATTAACTAAGCATGTCTCACCGCGCTGATATTGCGACAATATGATTGACCTCCCAGCTAAATCTATTAAAGAAAAAGGATTATGTTTAGGTTAAGATCAATATTATTTCTTAGATTTACCTTCATGAATGAAATAATATTAGATTATTAGAGTGTAAAGTAAAATAAAGAGCTGAGATTTGCAGAAAGTGTCTTTAAGTGAGCTGACAAGGAGATGGATGATTGTAGCTAAAACTGATAGCCATTCCCGTGGGATCAAGCTCAGTCTGCTTAGAAACTGCTCTGACGTTTCTTTAACATTACAAAATAGTTTGAAAAGTAAATTGACCAGAAGCAGTTTGTGTTTTTTTAAAGCTTATTTTAAATTATCATCATGTTTTGATAAATAATATTTTGTATTTGTGTGTGTATGTACATATATATATATTTTCACTATTATGATTCACACTCATATGTTTTTTTTATTTCACTTATATGCTATTTTATGTTTAGGTACATTGTCAAACTAATTTTAAATACTTCTGCTTAAGTGTGTTTCCTGATTTTAATGACCAATTATAAGTACAAACTACTGCAAGTGGCAAAGTGAGGCTGGTGTCGCATTGGATTTTGTTTTTCAATCATTATATTGTGACAAAATTATACTGCCACCAGTATTAAGGTCTCAACTAGGTAATTTGCAGTTTAATCTGACACATTAAACATATATGAACTGGAAAAAGTCCACATTATTCTGCACATCTAGGGGGTTACACGAAATCTCCAGCTGTTTAGACTCCAACTTTAAGAATGTTTAAATCGCATGTGCATTTCCTGCACTGAAAATATTGGTGCAAAACAGTTTTCTTTAATCATTTCTATTTTTCTGATAAAGTACAGGGGCCTTGGAAAAGATATCTTTGCCTGAAATTACTTTGTGCTACACTATATTGCCAAAAATATTGGGACACCCCCCCCAAAAAAAATAAAAAATCATTGAATTCAGGTGTTCCACTCACTTCTATCACCACAGGCGTATAAAATCAAGCACCTAATACAGATTTCTGGGTTGCTCTCAGGAGCTCAGTGAATTCAAGCGCAGTACCGTGATTGGATGCTACCTGTGTAATAAGTCCATTTGTGAAATGTCCTCCCTACTAAATATTCCATGGTCAACGGTTAGTGTTATTATAACAATGTGGAAGCAACTGGGAATAACAGCAACTCAGCCACAAAGTGGTAGGCCATGTAAAATCACAGAGAGGGGACAGTGCATGCTGAGGCACACAGTGAGCTGAAGTTGCCAGCTTTCTGCAGAGTCAATAGCTACAGACCTCCAAACTTCATGTGGCCTTCAGATTAGCTCAAGAACAGTGCGTAGAGAGCTTCATGGAATGGGTTTCCATGGCGAGTAGCTGCATCCAAGCCTTACATCACCAAGTGCAATGCAAAGGGTTAAATGCAGTGATGTAAAGCACACTGCCACTGGACCTCTGAAGTGACGAATCACACGTCTCTGTCTGGTAATCCGATGGATGAATCTGGGTTTGGCAGTTGCCAGTAGAACAGTACTTGCTTGACTGCATTATGCCAAGTGTAAAGTTTGGTGGAGGGGGGATTATGGTCTGGGGTTGTTTTTCAGGGGTTCGGCTTGGCCCCTTAGTTCCAGTGAGAGGAACTCTTAATGGTTCAGCATACAACTTTGTGGGAACAGTTTGGGGATGGCCCCTTCCTGTTCCAACATGACTGTGCACCAGTGCACAAAGCAAGGTCTATAAAGACATGGAGGAACTTGACTGGCCAGCACAGACTCCTGACCTCAACCCGATAGAACACCTTTGGGATGAATTAGAGCACAGACTGCGACATCAGTGCCTTACCTCACAAATGTTCTCCTGGAAGAATGGTAAAAATTCCTATAAACACACTCCTAAACCTTGTGGAAACCCTTCCCAGAAGAGTTGAAGCTGTTATAGCTGCAGAGGTCCATATTAAAGCCTATGTAATAAGAATAGGATGTCATTAAGGTTCATGTGTGTAAAGGCAGGTGGCCCAATACTTTTGGCAATATAGTGTATAATGTTTAGGACCAGGACCCAAACCAGCAAAGGTTACACAAGGAAAGTAAAGACAGCTCATGCTGCCAAGTTCGACCTTAAAACTAACTTGAGCTTCTGTGTCACTCAATAAGTAGCTCTGCAATGTATATTAATGCACCACCTTATGACAGTGAACTTTTGTCTTCCCTCAGTTATTTTTTCCCTTAAGAATAGAAATGTGAATTGTGCATGTCTTTCTTATGCATTTTTTAGTAAGCTTGCAAACTCGTCTGTATTAATATGGTAGTAAACTGTAAAAAATGATTCAAACAGTTTTCAACAAAATGGATCATTTGTCTGGTGTAAAAAAAAGATGTTATTTCGCACTGCAAAGGCCCATCATCATTAACCAGGTCACGGCATTGGATTGTGATATTTTTTGGAGAAGGCCAGAGCACCACTGTACTGCAAGAGAAAGGCTTTAGTGTGGCATGTGACTACAGCTACGGTTAGGAAAACTGCAAAATTAATGGGGAAAATTAAGTTGCTTGCCTGGACTCTGCATCTTCTCAGCAAAGATGCTAGTGCACATCAGATATGACTGCTCCCTGAACACCATTGGGCCCAGCTCATAATATTGTTAATCAAGCCTGATCATGTGACAGGATGATCAGGGGTGGTGGCTTCATCTCAAACGCTACATATCTATCTTAATTAATAACATAATGAGCAGACATCAAGACGTATTCAGCGATGGTCACTGTCACATGTATGAATAATTTATGAATAATTTAAAACCATACTACACATGTACGCAATTTTATTCACATTGTCACATTGCTGTTAATTTAATAATGTAAAGTAATTATGTTTAATTTACTGTTTTCTTTTATGAATTTATTTCTATTTCAATATCACACTTATATTTTGGATTTGATGTGCAGATTTTATAACTATGTCTTTCATGAGGAGAAGGTAGCCACCTCATTAATTAAGGATAATTCGTAATTTATTTTCTGCACATTTTAAATTATATTTTTGTAAACCGGACTGGAGAATTTTGGGTTACCAGCAATCACTGTGCTACTCCAGTCTGATAAGTGCAAAGCTGTTCTCCTCAGATTTTCATTCATAAATATCCTGATTCTGTGTTACTGCAGCATGATTACTTCAAAAGAGAACTTCAAAATATATTGAAGCAAAATATACCTTTTTAAATATTTAACACAATATTTCTACATTCTCTGCCTCTAGACTTGGGATGCCAAAATACTGACAAACATAAATAATTGCCATAATTTAAAAGATAACACCTTGGAACAGTTTTTAAGCTAAGCAAGTACTGAGGTTGTATGCATGTTAAAAAAATCAGCATTCTAAATGCCTGATATTCAGACTAATGATCGCAGAACGTAATTTTTAAATGTTTATGGACTATGCCCAAATGCACTTGTGGTCTTTTTAAACTGGTTTTATTGTTGCAAGATCATAGATGCAAAGTATCCCAGAATGGACCTTCCCACCAATGCTGCCTGACAATCTGACCCCAGAGGACAGGTAACTTCAGTAAACAGGTAACTGCTTGGACTTGGTGCAGCTGGTAGTACATATCATTGAGAAATGTGAGTTGGAGAAGGAGAAGTTGGAGAAGTACAGAGAGTCAAGTCCAGGGAGTTAGGGAGAAACTAAACCAAGGACTAGTAACGATAGAAACCAAACAACTAACAAAACCACAAAATTGCTGACCACAAGTTAACTCTTTTCTTTTTTAAGTTTCAAGTGATAAATATGCACTACTTATTGTCAGATTACGACTGCGGAAACTAAGAACTTACAATTGCCACAAAATGTGAAATGTATGCAAAACCACTAACAATTTTTTGTTCTAGGAATGTTTATCAAATGTTTCGATTAAGGTATGGAAACATTCAAAGTGTCCAGTTTTCCTGGTGTTCCCAGAAAGTTATCACACTACTACAACCACAACTACTACTACTACTACAAATAAGACTAATAATATAAATGCAAATTAAGGCACAGTAGGGCAGTGGGTAACACTGTTGACTTATGCATCAAAGATGATGGGTTTGAGGCAGGATGCTGTATTTGCAGTGTTCACATACAGTATGGCACTTTTGTGAAGTGATAATTTATTATAAACCAATGTTTTTCAGCATCAGTTGTATTAAAATGACATTCCAGTAGTAATGTTATCGTGCTAACTTTGGCATAACCTTTGAAAATATGTAAAATGTGGAAATTACATTGTATTAGCATTACAGTAAGAACATTCTCTGCCAACTTTGAAAAGACCTTCATATACCATTGGCTAAAGTTCCAGGAACGTTCCTTGTTAGCTGGGAACAGGCCCGAATTCTGCAAGAAGGACTTCAAGAATTCTGCACCACTGCTGCATATGAAGGTAAATGAATTTTTAAAAAATGGGTAAAAAAGAAGCATTTTAGCTTTCAAGAAATGTAATGGCACAAAATGACACATCTAAGGGAGAGGTTTTCTGCTTGTAGCAATGCTTAACAAATTATCACCTTGGTGGAAATGGTAGGTACAGTAATTTCCTAATCATGTTTGATAAATTTTCAAATAAGGCATTACTATAATTTAATTTCCTTCATTATGACTTAGCTTACAAATTTGCTTGTTAACCATGGCATCTCCCACGCAAGTCAAACATCTCTAACATTCACAAATTTCAGGTCTGCATCAGGATGGATCTGTCCTGGTCAGGTTTGTCGTTTTATGATTTTATTTATTGAGTAAGGACTCAGAATTTACTTATTGTGCATAGAACTGTAACTATCATTAAATGGAACGAGTAAATGTTATGGCACTACCAATAGTTATCAATAGGCGTATCATCTGTAACACTCATAACAGAACTGTAGCTATCAGTAAATGGAACAAGTAAATGGCATGGTACTACCAATAGTTATCAATAGGCGTATCATCTGTAATACTCATAACAGAACTGTAGCAGTAAATGGAAGTTAATGTATCTGCACACATTTCAGATTTAAATTCAGAAAACCTTATTTATCCCATAATGGCCAATTCAGTTTGACAGTCCAGCCACAAAATACAATCAAAAATCAACAATAAACACAATACAACCATTTTTGCACTCACTTGCATGGTTAGACCAATGAGCTTATCAATAAATATACACATACCAGTAAGAAATCAATACATTGTACTCATTATCGACTAAGGTGATATTGAAATGACAACTAAGCCATGTAAAATGATTTTAAAATGATAAAATGAACTTAAATAGCAGTACAGACAGCCTCCCAATGTCCTTCACACGCCCATGCTTTTACTGTGTTACATATTGAAATATTAGTCAATATGCACTGTACTGGTCTCTCACCATTGCTCAGACCCAGCCTCTGTCCAGATGGTGTGTTAATGCTGCAGTAAATACCAGGGTGTTTCCTTGCTTAATGGGAAGAATGTTTTCTTGGAGCTGTAACCTTGCTTAAATCCTTCAGCAAATGACAGAAGAAAAGATAAAACTGAATGTGCATGCCTCTATGGTTATGCCAAAGAAGGAAACTACTTGCCTTCCGAGACACAGAATACGTGCACACACATCAAACTTTGATTGGTTTTTATGTTAGCTGTAATGAAATTTTCCAATAAAAAAGACTACCCAGAAGGCAATTTGATTTTTTCCCCTGAACACACACATATGTATATGTAGCTTTCTATCCCTTCAGGTATTTGAGGAATAAAATTTTTAAACGTATCTTATTGATAGAAGGAAGTTTTGTATTTTAGAATTCAGTGTAGGGGGAAATGTCACAGAGTAATGAAGGAGTTCGGTTGGTTTTAGTGGCCAAGGCCTTTTCTGTCACTGCATGGATGGGCTGTTCGTGATGTGCACAGAATTTCAACGGGTGTATACCTCCAGTATGCTCTTCATATACCTTTGAAGGGCATTGCTATATTCTAAAAGGTCAAAAAAACGTGTTTACACAGGCATAATTCCTCTGAGATAGCCTGGTCCACACAATCAATTTACTTGCAGCCACTAGTTACAACATATCAATATCAGAATGTGACATTATTTTCCCTGAAGCCCAGAACTTCAGTATATAGACTACGGTTCAGCAGTCAAACAAAAAAAAAGTTTTTTGCCAACTGGAATCTTGTTTTGTATGTTGTAAATATGATTATTTGTGTCTAACAAGCATTGGGTGGTATTATTGTATTTTTTCCATATATAATCTATAGCACAGCATCTGACATGGTGGTTTTGGAATTAAACATCTAAGATTCCTGCATTAGAAGGGACTTGCTCTTGTACTGTTGATTTACGTGCTGCTATTCTTACTTTATCTTTTTTTATTTTACTTTTATTTTACTTTCTTTCATTTACTTTATCCAGCTATTGAAATATATAAAAAAAGAAAAATCATAACTCATTTTAGAATATAGAATTTTAAGGACAAACTGAGTCATTTGACTGTACAGTGTAATCAGTCAGTCAGAACAACGTCGGTACACTTAAGCGGTTTTGTCTCCAGACTCATGGTGGGCTGGACAGAGAGCAGAGGACATGAGGGAGGCCACACCACTTGACTGAGGTCTTTAACGTTTCCACAAGGAAATCATTGTCTTCCAGGGGTCAGCATTATGACGTCCACTAACAGTCATGAGTCATGTAATTACCAAGAGACCCGTGCTGCCAGCTACTCCTTTTCGAGCTCCCCAAGACGTGTGTTTTCTCTAATTATTGGTGAGATGGAGTGTGATCAGAGTGGGTGATCTGTTATTTGCAGACAAGGAAGCTGCCCCCCCCCCATTTTGATGTCTCTGGCTCCTCACCTCACTTTAATGCTGTCTTTACCTTTCATCTCATCATAGCATTTTTCCCAAGACACTGTCTGAAAGGTGACATCATTCACCTCATCTCAAAACAGTACTAACAGAATCACTGCCACAAGATGATTACAGTGCTCATCAATGGCTATGCTGGAGATAACCATGGCAGTGTAATAATAAAACACTACACACTACACTTATTGTTATAAAGAGGCTCCCAGGTACTGACTTATTCAAACATAAATTCAAAGTAAAAGTATTTAGTTATAGATATTTTCAATGATTTTTTTATCAGAATTCTGCCTCTTACAGACTGCTTATATTTTTGGTATCAAATCCATTGTTTTTTGCATGTAAAAATGTGCACCTGCCTTTTCCCCTATGTTGCTTCCTTTGTCTGTAATAGACCAGTATCTCTTTATACAAAATGTTCATCATGCAAATCCACCTCACTTGTGGTTGGATTGGATGGCTCTAGCAGGAAAGCAATTTGGTGAACTGACTTGTTGGAAAGATGGCATTCTAAGATGGTGCCAAGCTGAAAGTCATTAACCGGGTTTGATTCTGGAGATTGCATGGCTCTGTGCTTAATTGTATACCTGTGTCAGCAGTGTGTAGCTTAATTAACTAATTATTATAGATGTCTAAATACCTTTGGCCATATAGTACATGATCCCAGCATACTGTCGAATAGTAACAGATAAAAATATGTCTTAAGAGAGGATTCTTTAAATGTTCTTTTTATACATTCTATAAGTAGCTGGAACTCTAATGTAACCCGGGTTTAGCCCAACTTAGTCGAATCTCTCTACATAACGAGACATTGGAAGAGGGAAGGATCCACGCTGAGCATTCCACTGATTTTCCCTTCGCTCACTCACAGTATTTTGTTTTTGTTGTTTTGCAGTAGTTACTAACACTACTTACTAGTGTTAGTAGGAATGTAGTACGCCCTTTAGGTGAAGGAGGGGCGACGCACTGGGCGAGTGCGGTTATGGAAGAGACGCCAGGCTATTGATGCTACATACATCGATGCAAGCGAGCATAACCCGGCTAAATTGCTGTTGCGCAGTTTTTTTTTTCCTTTGTTTCGGAATAACTTTAAGTGTTAGGAATATTACGGTTTATCTCCCAAACGCTCCAGTGTAAACGGGTACGTAAGTCACTGAGGCGGGGACACAAGAGTACTAGGCCTATGGTGGAGAGAAGTACAGCGCGCCAATGTTACTGAACAGGCCTGCAACGGTACTTTTACATGCTGTGTAATATTGTTTCACCGTTGTTGTATATGTGACGTACATTTGGAGTGATGAAGGTTTTATGTTATGAGAAGGTAATATGTACTTTGGTATATGTTTTGTGGATTGTGTATGCGCCAGTATTAGCAAACCCTAATGTTTTGGGTCATGTTTGTGAGTTGGGCCTGTGTTTCTGCTCATGCAGAGATTCATTTTTAATACATTGTGATGAGTGTTTAACTGTGTAGCGCATCCTGGTATCGCGTGATTGTATGCACTGTGATCTTACAGATATTTGAGGCCTTAGGCCTCATTATTATTTAGTTTTTTTTTTTTGGTGTGCTGATGTCGCAGACGTTATTATTCATTAAACAGTGAATATCATTGCAGTTGCTTTTGTGTTGAAACTTTTATACATTTCTGGGCTATTTGGCATTGATCGCAGATCATTATTTAATTTGTTAATAAATCCTGTTGTTTAACTGAAGTAGTAGTAAGTCGGTACCACTCATTATTGCCCTAACATCCAATTACGTTATGCAAACTCAGGCAGGCCTGGTGGCGGTGAAGCCAAAACCAAAGAAGGGCTACAGTGGAAATAAGAAATACCATTATCTTTAGTATTGTTGATGTTTTGTTTTGTTGTTTCTAATAGGCTGAATTGACCTAAACCATGGGAGGAAAATGTACCCCTTGATATTGTGTGCAGCAGGAAGTGGCACATAAGTAAACATAAGTTCATGATCTTGCCCCAGGATCATGATATTTATTTTAAGGCAGGACATGGATGGAGGGGAAATGGGATATTCAGGCTGGCAGTTATCCCTGGCCAGGGTGTGGCTTTTTCCATACCTGTGTTGCATTACTATTGCTAAGCTTGAGACAATAACCACACAATTATCTCTGAGGGAGTCATCATTTTTGCTGCTGTGGGAGCCATCCCTAATGAGACCCAGCTGGGGCAATTAGTGTGTGCCAGGCATAGAGGATTAAGGTTCTTTTGACAGCTGGTCCAAATCAAAGATGTTGTAGAAAGGTGGTTGCCTACTGGGATGCTGACCAAGAGTAGTGACCACCTGTCTATTGGCTGGAATGGTGATAGAGAAGGAAGTTTTGGCTGGACATATAGTTCTAGAGCCCCATGATGCCCCACTTGATGGTCAGGCTTCTCTTTCCACCACAGCATACTGGGTCTCTGCTCTGGTCAGTTTTCTGCACAGGTAATGCACCAGGTATTCCTTCCCATTTGAAACCTGTGTCTGTCTGCATAGTAGAGTCAAAGTCAAGGGGCATCTTTTAATGTCTGGAAGGCACTCTTGATTGTAGAGGTCTTTAAGCAATTTTTGGGAGTCCCTTGGCCATATCTGAGTGGAGGACAGGAAAGAATAAACAGTAGGTAATATCCTGCAGAAAAAAAGAGTCTATAATATGCCAAGTCTGTTTCTAATCCAGGCCAGCCCAAGGTGACACTTTTATTCCAGTTGCCTGCAAGTCATCCAGTACCATTCACAACCATTGTGATCTGGCCAATCAGTGGATCACTACATCATCCTGGTAGGCAATGGCATAGTCTTAGTGCGGCCATAGGATCTCAACCATGATGCCAGGGTACTGGAGAAGAGGGTCCGCCTTTTGGGTCCAAGAGAAACAATCAAGATTCTGTTCTGGTTGCAGAACAGCTTTTAACCCTCACAAGGACACTGGAGGATTCATGGAAATTTGGCCAACCAGTCTACATGTGTTCTGTAGAAAAAGCATACAATCATGTCCCTCGGGGGTGCTGTGAGGAATGCCTCAGGGGTGTATGGGATCTGTTGTTGTTGGCTATCATGTTCCTGTATAAAAAAGCAGGAGTTTGGTTTGCATTGCCAGCAATAAGTTAGACTTGTTCCTGGTGGATGTTGGACTCCACCAGGGCTGCCCTTAGTCACCAACTTTTATGGACAGTGTTACGTGCCCACTTTGGGTTCTCTCTCTATGGTCTGGGGCTATCTGTAAGGGACATAAAAGACAGAATTTTTTAAGTGCAGCCAATGGAGTGAAGGGGGTTTCAGCACTGCTTTTTCCACATTATGCGGTCTGTGCTACTTGTGACCTGCAGCATGCACTAGGGTGGTTTGCTGTAAACTGCGTAAACTGGTCAGGATGATGATTAGCGCCTCCAAATAAGAGGCTATGGTTCTCAACCAGAAAAGGGTAGATTGCCCTCTCCTGGTGGGGGATGAATTACTGCCTCAAGCAGAGGAGTTTATGTATCTCGTGGTCTTGTTTATGAGTAAGAAGACGGGAGTGAGAGACTGACAGGTGGATCATTGCAGCATTGGCAGTAATGTGGAGGCTGTACCATTCTGTCTTGATAGAGAGCTGAGTTGGAAGGCAAAGCAAATGATAAACTAGTCATGCTATGTTCTAACCCTTACCTATAATCACAAGCTTTAGGTAGTGACCAAAAGAATTAAATCACAGATACAAATGATAGAAATTACTCTCCTTCACGGGGTGTCTGGACTCAGCCTTAGAGATAGGGCGAGGAGCTCAGACATTTGGGAGGAGCTCACAGTGAAGTTGCTGCTCCTCCGCCAATTGAGATGGAATTGATGTGAGTAAGATGCCTCTTGCATACCTTTCTGACAAGGTGTTTTGGGCATGTCCAACAGGGAGCAGACCCTAGAGGAGACGTAGGGCATGCTGGAGAGACTGTCCGGTGACCCGAGAAAGCCTTGGTATTCCCCCGGTGGAGCTGGAGGAGGTGGCTGGGGAGAGTGAGGTCCGAACACCCCTGCTTTGACTGCCGTCTCTGTGACCTTACCCCATATAAGCAGCAGATAATGGATGGATGGGTGGATGTTATAACATGGCTGGGGCTTCATACAGCCCATAGGGCAGAACACATCTGTTCTTGACATAGGATAGCTGACAAACAGAGATACATTATATGGACATAAGTATCAGGACACCTGGCCATTACACTTACAAGAAATGACATTCCATTCTAAATTCATAGGCATCAATATGGAGTTGGTCTCCCCTTTGTAGCAATAACAGCTGCCATCTTTCTGGGAAGGCTTTCCACAAGATTTTGGAATGTGTCTGTGGAAATTTTTGCCCTTTCTTCCAGAACTCCATGTGTACACCACTAAACAGATTTCTTTACATTTCTGATTGCTGATATGTATGCATAAAATAGAAGAATAGTATTTCTTCTGATCAGAAAAAATGAACACATTTGTGTAGAATTAGCTCTATCATGTAATGATAGTAAGGATGAGCTAGGTTTCAGTTGAAATGACACTGGATTTGAATGCAATGCAGTGAGGGAGAGTCTCCGAGGTATAAGTGACAGATGTGGTCTTACTGAGAGTAGTTAAGAATAATGTGTGTGAATGTGTGCATGAATGGGTGTGGCAGATCGAGATTAAGATTGAATGTCAACTGTAGATAATAGCAATATTTTCCCCCATAGTTATGACATGTGTTGCACTTCTTAATACGTAATTACGTCAAGAGGAAACTGAGGAATCTTGTAGAACTGCTACAAAGGCCAAACCGTTCAACTGAAGAGGAAGTGCATTCTATTTGTATCAGAATGGAAGATGGGCCTTCCTTCAGACACTGAGGCCTACCAATCAGTGAAATGTATTACTTGCCATTATAAGAAAAATATTGTTTAGGAGATTGTTGAGCAAAGGAGTATTTATGTGAGCTAATGTAACATGAACAAGCCTGTAAATGTGACTTCTGATGAGATGCAGCAGGCTGTAAGTATTTGTTTCCATATATTCATACACGGTGTACCCCAATCGGCCAGAGCTGACTGTGCAGCTGTATAAGATCACTACATAGTAGGAGGTTATCAAACAACCTCCTTACCTGAAGACAATGCGATGCAATTTCCTGCAGGGGAACTTGGTTATGGGGTGTTTTGAGGTGAGCCCACTACTGTCATCTAAGAAAGTTCCAAAAGCATTCCATGAGAACCTGAAGAGCAGATAATACCATTTAGGGGGAACAGCTTGCTCAAACAGTAGAATGCCAGGAAGCCCTAATTCTGCAGTGATAAGGTGCTTGTAATAGCAGTTTGTCACAAACTGCCAGGCACGAGTGAAGAGAGACGCTCAGGAGACGGGGATGCAGGAGCAAGTACATGGGGTTAATTAAGACATACATGGAACCATGGCATGGAGTAACGAGAAACAGGGAAACAACAACTCTGGAATAGAAATAAGACTCAGGTCACCAAGACTCACAGACTGGGAACAAGACAAGAGATTGGAACTGGGAGCTCATGGAATGACAACATATTCTCGATTAGCAAGCCAGGGCTTAAAGCCCCACAAAGGGAAAACACACGAGGGTGGTAAGGGCAGGGCAATTGTCAGTTAAGAGACCAGATAGTCTTGAGGGTAATGAGCTTATACAGATGAAGAAGGAATTGTTCAATTTCTCCAGTGGATGTGGTACAGCTTGCTATTGTCATCCCTCCCAATCCCTCCCAAATGATATTTTGACAGCTGGTTCAGTAGCATAGAACTCCAAGTTGAGCTTGAAAAACAGCACATAATGGTGTGATACCCAAATCAGTTCATTAGCTTGACAGACAGCCAGTCATTCTTCTCAGCACCCTTGCTGCTGCCAACCCCACAACCATAGCTGTAATCATTACAGTGATATGTCCAAAGCTTAGTCATTTCAGTGATATGTCCAAAGGTTAGTCATTACAGTAATATGTCCAAAGCTTAGTTATGTGATATGTCCAAAGGTTAGTCATTACAGTGACATGTACAAAGGTTGGTCATTACAGTAATATGTCCAAAGCTTAGTTATGTGATATGTCCAAAGGTTAGTCATTACAGTGACATGTACAAAGG
>JAODKN010000114.1:25345492-25359559 GCA_026774425.1 Petrocephalus zakoni
TACGGATCAATACAAAACATATACATAACTGTATAGAATTTACAGAAGCAAGGCCCTTAACCCCCAGCTCCCTGGGTTCCCCTTGAGGTAGCTACCCTTCCTGGCTGAGGTTGTTCTTATGGAGAGCAAGGTTGGGGGAGGTGAGAAGACAATTGCGATCAATAAAATTAGTTAAATACAGATGAAAGAACCCAGGGAGTGTTATGCAAGTGGATGGTAGTTGGTAGGACAGAACCCCAAATACACTTCTTGGTGAACCATGGCCGCTGGCTAATGGTACTCCAAGACATAATTGTGGCCGTTTTTCCTCCCTTCTTTATAGTGACCACCTCCAGAGTGTCAAGGGATAGCTTTATCATTCATTCAGTCTTTTAATGAGTTTATTCTATCGATGTTCTTCCCCATAGTTGATACTACCCCAAAGACCACCATGGCAAGGAAAATGACACTGGATCCCAAGTGGTAAAACATGGCTATCAGTCTATTGCAGACATTAAAGGACTTGAACCTTGGTAGGACCGCCCTGTCACCCCTCACCCACATCTAATCCCTAATCATCCCACACCCCCAACCTGTACCCCCCTACAATAGGCTTAAACTCCCTCAGACCATTTTTGAGTAAATAAAACTCCCACATGCATTCTGGGTCTGCCCCAGGGTCTCCTCCTGGTTGCCTGAAATACCTCTGGAGGGAGGCATCTAGGAGGCATCCTAGACAGACACCCAAACCACCTCAACTGGCTCCTTTCAATGAGGAGCATCGAATGTCTGAACCCCTCACCCCACCTCTGAGGCTGAGCCCAGACATACTAAAAAGGAAACTAATTTCTGCACAATCTCATTCTCTCAGTCACTACCCAAAGCTCGGGAGGTGAGCGTAGGAACATAGATCGACCAGTAAATCTATAGCTTCGCCTTCCAGCTCAGCTCTCTCTTTACCACAACAGAATGGTACAGCCTCCAAATTACTGCTGGTGCTGCACCAATCTGCCTGTCAATCTCTCACTCCCCTATGTAGAGGGGGCAATCCATCCTTTTCTGATTCAGACCAATGACTTCAGTCAAGAAAAATACCTAGCAACCATGAATCAGGGTAAAAACATGTCTGTCTGTGTGTCTGTGGGCCCTATTTTGCACCGGCAGAAGTTGCAACGCAAAGTAGTTTTGCTAGTTTCACTAGCGCATTGCTCATTTTCAGACAAAACGTGCATTTTTTCGCAGTAACAAATGTAGGAGTGGTATTATTTTAATGAGCTGTGCCAGGGTACATTGTCGGGAGGCTACTATTTTAAGGCAGCGAAATGATGCTTTTGACCAACAAAAACCATGTCTAAAATCTGTGGCGTTTAACTAAATGATATTTAAGTGGCACGTTTTAGAAATGTGCTGGTGTTATGGACACAGATTCGCGCTCAACATTTTATTATGGAGTGCAACTGGTCCTTTCATGTAATCATATTGTTTAATGAAACACCAATATTTGAGCAGATCTGACATTACTTTTTGAGATATCATGTTGACACGATCAAATGTCTGAGGCTGCCCTTCTCTTTGATATTGCTAAGTAGTGCTGCTTGCATTTTGGTGCAATTTGTTTCAAAATTTCATGTGTTCTAGGTTTGAAAGCCTTACTCTTCAGCTTGACAACTTATGCCACTGCTGCATCTAACAGACACTGCAACTGCCATCTACCCACAGCTTTTTGTAAGTACCGCAACTAATAATGCATTGGGAATGGTCCATTCAGTCTCAAAATCTCTGGCCTTAGTATGTGGGAAATGTTATCTCCAGCAACCTACTCCAGTTCCTCTGGGGAATACCAAGGCGTTCCCAGGCAAGACAAGAGAAATAATCTCTCCAGTGTGACCTGGTTCTGCACCAGAGTCTCCTCCCAGTTGGGGTTGCCTGAAGCACCTCCCCAGGGCAGTGTCATAGGTGAGGGTTGGAACGTATATCACCCGGTAAATCAGTAGCCTCGCATTCTGGCTCAGCTCTCTCTTTACTTCAAAAAGTGATACACCATCTCTGGTGTCGCTACCCATGTCATGCTTACACGGGAAATGAAGCTTTATGCACATCCAAATCTGTTCCTCAGGGAGTCGCAGGCAGGGCAGGTGATGGAATGGTCCTTATGCAAGACACTGCAGTTGTGATCTGCTGGGCTGCTTAAAGATGATCCTCCAACTAGGACATTGCACATCTCTGGGTCCACAATTCTTGAGGATGATCCTTTGATTAACTATGGGTGTATTATTGTAACAAAATTATTTGCAAATGCATGTGGAGAGTTGTGTGACTGTATCTCAATCTCTGTGTGCGTAATCAGATTTGCAAACGTGTACAACGATCTGTAAATGTGTTTTCAGAATCCGTGTGCACAATCAGATTCACAAACCTGTAGAAAGATTTGCAAGTGTATTTAAATTTGTACATGTGCAGACAAATCTGTAAATGCGTGTATAGATCTGTGATTGTGTAAATGCGTACATGGGTATTAATGGCTAAAAAGTCAAAGTATTTTACTCCAAGACCTGGAAATACAGACATCAGTTGCACCTCTGATGGGGCTCTCCATTGGCTGTCATTTTACATATGATTTTTACTACACTTCTGCCGAGGCAGATCTGCAAATGCGTGCGGAGATTTGTGTACCTGTATCGTGATCCGTGTGTGCGTAATCAGATTCGTAAATGCGTAGGAGAATCTCTAAATGCATCCGGAGATCTGGGAATGTGCACAGGAATCTGTACGTGGGTATTAAGGATCTGTGTGTGCGTATTTTGATTTGTAAACGAGGCTGAAGTTGGTCTATTGTTTGGCCGTTTCTTATTTGCGTCTTATTTTTTAATGTTTACATCAAAAAAGATTGTGGTTCACATATTGATTTTCAATGGAATGAATGAGCAACAATGCAAAATTCAGAGGCCATTATTTTAAAAATTAAAATGTCTTTAATGTCTGGATTTTTTAAGTGCAATAGTTTCAGACTGTTTCAGACTGTATTAACATTTTGCAGGGGCGTGATTATATTGACCAGATAAATTGTTGTAAATATGGCAGATCACACATTGATTTTCTATGGCTTAATAGAAAAAAATGCTAATTTCAGAGGTCATTATTTTTTTAATTCTACACTATAATAGCTTCAAACTCCAGATTTAGTAAGTACAATGGTTGCATCTATCAGATGGCAGATTTTAATGGAAGTTTTGATTTTGACCACATAAATTGCAGTGAATATTGCCGATCACACATTATACCTGTAAGTTGGAACGGAGTTTGCCGAACAAGAAACCAATTTCATCCTTGTCTATGAATCTAATTACGCACACACGGATCCTGAATACACTTGTACAGATCCCTGCGCACATTCGCAGATCTCCGTATGCATTTAGATATTCTCCTACACATTTACAAATCTGACTATGCACTCACGGATCGCCAATGGAGAGCCCCGTCCGAGTTGTGACTGATGTCTTGTATGTATTTCCAGGTCTTGGAGCAAAATACTTTTTAGCAATTAATACCCATGTACGCATTTAGACAATCACAGATCTATGACCTTTTTCAAAAGAGCTCCCCCACGGTCTTCGGCACTTCTTTGCCATGAAGGGAGAGTTAACAGTCCAAGATGGGCTCATGCTTCAAGGTCAAAGCTTGCTCATTCCACCCGCTCTGCAGAAATTTTATACTCAGCAGCTTCACCAGGGCCATCCAGGCCTTGAGGCAACAAAACGCAGGGCAAAGGAAGCAATGTATTGGCCCTCTATATATGCTTATTTAGAAAGAGAACTTCCTGCTGTGTACCCTGCAATGCACTGAGACCCCATCAGACTTTCCCTGGTCCATGACAGCAGCAGACATATTCGAGTGGAGGGTTAGAATGTATTTGGTTCTTGTTGACACTGTTCTGCATACCCGCAATCTGCCCCTGGATGCCCTTCCCTCTCCAGCTCAGAGACCTTCATCCCTGTGACCAATACTTTTGGCAGTATAGTGTACTGGATAGGGTCAATTGGTGCAGTCTGTTTTTATGCCTAAGAAGTTTAACATTGACTGCATCTTGGCTACGAGGGTCCTAATCGAGCACAAATGTGAATATTGACCAGGTTTCTTTGCAGTCTTTGTCAATTTTCAGAAATTGTTTGACTCAGTTGATCAAGCAGCCCTGTGGGATATTCTGAGACTTTTCAGGATCCCACTGATATTGCTGGACATCATGGTTTACCAATCTTGACTATGGTAAAACGATGCTGCGATCTTCGCGGGATCAATGGAGGCTCTGATTGGGGCTCTTGAGAGACTTAAGTTTGTGTCCTGGGTAAACCAAGATCCAGGCCATTAATGACAGTCAATCGTGTGTTTGTCTGTGGAAAGAATGATGACTTGTCGAGAGGTTCACTTAGCGACATTCATTTCTCTGGTGATTCTTCCAATTAAATCAGTAGACAGACTGGGAGAGAAGGCCATGATGTTGCTTGAAAGGAGTGTGGGCCACTCCCGCTATCTCTGTAAGACCTGTACCAGTGCATGTTCCCCAACCTGACCTGACCCGTTTCTCTCCTGTTCACTTTCTCCATACTTCCATGTTTGTCTCTTACTATTATAGTTCAACTCAGTTTTCTTTTACCATTGCCTCTTTCTCTTCTTCATACTTTAACATCTTTAATCTTTAACATATCCCTCCTCCACACTCCTCCATACTCCCCATTTTTCTTTTTTTGCTCCTGCAGTATGTTATTCTCTCTCTCTCTCTGTTCAGTTCAGTTCAGAGTGCTCTATTGGGAGAAAAATCATGTAGTACCTATATCGCTAAAGACTCAAAAAAATTAAAAAGCACTGCAGAAAATCCTTTATAAACTTTATTAAATATTAATAATATTAAGATCTTGTCAGGAAATCCATCAATAAAATATTCAAAAAATAAATTAGGATGAATCTAGCATATGCATGCAAATATGCAGTCTTCAGCACTTGGCCAAAAGAAATTTCTAGTCGTATTTTAGATGTAAGCAAGCAAAGAAGAGGCCAAAGGAACAGGCAGCAACCATTTAATAAGAGGACTCCACTAATGTCAATGGCAGACGCCCAGGCATTAAAAGAATTAGCCTTGCAAAGACATATTGGCCTACTTGCCTTTACCAAAGGAAAAGCCAGTTCCAGGAGGTGGGATGATTGCAGACTTTGTTCCCGAGTGTTGTTAGGAGATGCATATTATTGGTAGGGGCATTAATCTTGATCACTGAGGTTGCTCTTGAAGAGTTACTGTTACTCACAGTTACGATTATTACTGGTCCCATCAGAACATTTAGAGATCTCTGTGTGGACTACTGAAAGAGACTATTTAACTGGAAGAAAAAGTCAGGCAAGCAATTAAATGTTAGGGCTTAAATATACATTTCATATTCCTTACCATCCACAGAATACACTTAACAGTCATTTACATGTGGCATGCCCATATTTTGGTGCTTCTCTGCCAAAAGGAGTCTATTCTCCCGCGCACTTAAGTAAAAAAAAAAGCTGTGACTGTTTTGATGTAAGTATATTCTCACATCGACTTAAGTCTGGGGTTTAAGTGTCCTTAGGTTAGATACGCAGTTTGGGCATACACTGAAATACAGTATAGTGCTAGAAATTGGTTTGTGGCGTAACCCCCTACCCTTGCTTAAAGAATTAAGTGCACTTCTTGCATGGCTGCGCTGATGAGGGGAGTATATGCTTAATTGAAAAGCACGTAACTTTTTTAGCACTTTTTTGACTTAAGTGCTTGATGGGAAAATAGACCCAATAGTGTGTATCTAGCCACCTAAACCCCACACCCCACACTGAGAATAAAGCTTAGGTGCGTTTATAACTTAAGTGCATGGAAGAATAGACCCCATAATTAGTTGAACAACTAGATGTCACACCACGAGATTATACTACATTTTTTATGGTGACCCAAAAGGCTGCTTTGTTGTGGATTAAGGAAAGGTTATGCAGGTGTACAGTCAGGCAGCAGCATCAGGCCAAAACAGGCAAATGAAGCAGGACAACACTACTGCTCTGAAGGGAGCTTCTAAGGGCCAGCAAAGATGGTGGTCTTCCCGGCGGGGATCTCCTCTGCAGAATGTGGATACAGCGCTGTTCAGAGAATTGGCTTCTCTCCCTGCCTTAGCTCCCTGCTCTCTCTTCATGCAGGAATGGTGGGCGTTGGCTGGTTCTCTTGATCAGCTTCCGTCTGTCATCAGCATTCTTTCTGGGGCACTGCCAAGGCAATTAATCACTGGTGCTGTCCGGCAGTGTGGCACTGAAGAGAAGGTACTGGGGTGTTATCACTGTTGAGATGGCTAGGAAACGTACATGGGAGGTACAGTAAAGAAATAATTATAAATATGTTTTATTAGGTGGAGATCTGCACAGCTACAGCACACATTGAAGAGATTTAGAGATATCTACTTAATTTAACATTTACTTAAATTAACTAACTCTTATACCTAATGAAATACTCTGTCACCCCTAAGCAAGTCGCGCATTCTAGGACATTAATCCCTATTATAAAAATATTAGAGAAAAGGTTTCAGTTTAGGATAAGTAAGTCATAAGGTGCTATTATTATTGCCCTCTCTGCTGCCTGTTGGTAGTGAAATGCTAATGATTATAGAGTGACTTGAGGGATATATACAGGAAATGGGAGCCATACTCCTAACAAACAAGGATAATGGGACGTCTAATGGAAAGGGGATTTCGGATATAGTACATTGTGGTCCGTCTCTTTTCCTCATGGAAAGGTCCTTTGGGGGGTCCAGTGGTCACAACTGAATATTTATCTAGACTACATCTAGATAAAAAAACCATTGTAATTACAGATAAATGACTACTTTTATATTGGGAAGCCAAATGTTGCAACTCTTTTCTGTTATATTATTTCTTTCAGGCACACACTCATCCTGGTTAACTTTCATAATGAAATGCTTTGTGAAAAATGCATGGTGTTCCAACTTCAGAGAAAATTGCAGAATTGGTTCAAGATGAGGGGGTTATCGCCAGAACTGACGTTAATAAATTTTCATGTGTCTTACTGGAAAATGATTTAAAAAATATGATAACTTATTGAAAAATATCAGTATTCATGTAATAAAAGTGCATAAAATGTTTAATTTGAGCCTCGCAAAGGGAACTTCAAGCCTTGACATGACTTGTGGAGATTTTGAGAAACTCTACATTGCCTGACTGATGATAGTTAGCAGGATAAAAAGGAAGTGGGGAAGCACTGAAAGAAACTAATTACTGTGTGGGATTCGAAAAAAAGTAACATGGAACATGTTATATTAGGTGGGATTTGTGATGGCTTATAGCTGGGGGAATGGTGATTGCATTGCTGATCTTCTATCTGTTATCAAAGGTTTCACTAACTGAGCTGGAATACCTAACTAATAGAAGAAAAAGCCAAATATATGTGAAATATTTGGATTATTCTTGTGGAGGTAATAATGAAGAAATATCATTTCTCATTTCAATGCCGGGATCAGGTGGTCGAATGTTTGATGCTTGTAAGCTGAAGAACGGTTAGTCCTTAGTCTTTACAGGAGTAGCATCTATAGCTTAGACCAGTAGCTGTATCTGATAAGAAGCTCATTCTAAGAGGGATGAAAAGTGCAATCCGCAGGGATGAAAAGTCCATGATGCACAACAGTTTGAGTTATTCTTGTTCACAGTCACCATGTACAAGTTGGCAGAAGTTCTATAATTAGGGAGGCATTAATGGAGAAGATACATGTATCCATGGCAAACAAACTACAGTATATATTTTTTTTACGCCAAACGTGTAGTAATTATGGTATAACTGGGTTAATGCACTCCAAGCCATGCATTATTCGTTTTTAAATGCACTTCATGTAGGCAGCCACTCTCCACTGCACGTTGCCATGTGTTTAAAAACATATAATGTGTGACTAGTCCTGTGTTAACCCCTTCTTTTTATAAACAGAGAAATAGAATGAATTAGGGCTATAAATAATTGCCCCCAAGGTGAGCCTTTTTTTTATTCAATAGAAAATATGCAAATATGACCATAGGAACTTAATTACATATTATTAATGGGATACCAAGAAAGAAGAATCTCAGAACATTAATTTTTATTATTATCATTAAACAGGGAGAACGAGCGAGTATAAATTGTCAAAAGGCCAGCTACTGAACTGTACACAAAAAAACACATAAAGTGCTACCTAACCGACCAATAACAACAACCAAGTTAAAGCAGATCAGCGGAATGACGTTACATTTTTCTTTATTTTGTGGACAATGAAGGATGAATCTGCTGTCCACATTTAATAATGAATAAACATGTCATGGGCCAGTTCTTCAAAACATCTTATAAGTGGTGAATAAGCTGAGGAAATCCCTTGTCCTCCACTATGGGAAATGGCTGATCATCCATTGCAATCATCTCCATTATTTTTAATTTAGTAGTGACTAGCTATGGTGCTGCTAACCTTGAATATTGATAAAGTATAAATATCAGCTAAGATAGACACATCAAAATGATGCTATCATCTTTGATTTTTAACTAATATTGACGATACAACTTTTTACTTAGCTAGTTAGCTGGCTATCTCAGAGTCTTGACCATTGCTACCATAGCTAGGTAATGAAAAGCCTTTTTGTGCTAGGAGAGTGGCATCTCACAAAAGCATCGTACAGCAAAGATTATCCTATCAATTTCAGAGAATGTTCTTTGCTACAAATCAGACGTGAGTTTTACCTAGGCTCCATAGTGTAAAGATCATCAGGTAATGCTTCCTTTATGTCATCCTATGTTTTCGTAATTCACATACCAGCGCTGCTACTTTGCATGTCTACCTGCAGAATGTCAGCACAGGAGTGCACAACCTGGAAATAGGATTCCCACAAGCAGGATTTTTCCTCCAAAAATCAATTATAACAAAGACTGCGAATCAATAAAATAAAATGAACTAATTAATCACCCAGTTTTCTGTGATTAATTGCAATTAATGGTACCTAACGTTAAACCTTACAATCATAAATATCTACACATTAAATTCTTAAATTAATGTGCAATTAAGACAAAGGGGAGTATATGAATCATTCTCAGAAACTCAGTACTGTAACATATCAGTTTTCTCAAATTTTTAATGACAGAAGGCAGTCTCAAAAAATATGACTTCAATGTCTAAATTTGATTAGTTAATCAGTTTTATTATAATGCCATTTAATTCTGTGATGGACAAAATAATTTCATAAAATGGAGCTGAGAAAAAACAAAAAATTGAGAAAAATATACATACTGTATAATCATACGAATAGATTGTTTATATACAATGTAGCTGAACGACTTAAACGCATCTAATTTTGTGTTCTTTGATTTTTGGCTACCTAGTTTAGGGACAACAGTAAAAAAAGTCTATCGGGTAAGTTGTATAAGTGATAACAATCTTAGGTACAGGAGAAGGATCATCTCGAGGCCCGGCATTCTGCTGTTTTTCCAGAGTGGTAAAGAGCGGTAATGGTAACTCAGAGAGTGACTTCACTTAGGATGCCATGCACAATCAATTGATTAGGATGATAACTAGACATCGCTACAGGCAGGATATGACATAATGTCAGTTAGTAAAAAAATATATATTTCATAAGATTTTAACTATTTTTTTTCAGAAAAATTCTCAAGTTTGTAAAAACAACCCATTTTTATATTTGTTCATAGTTAAACGGGTGAAGTACAGGTTATTAATTTCCAGCAAAAATTACTTATAAGCAAGTACAAGCTGTATTCAATGCTTTCAAGAAGGCTAGATGCACAGATGGCATAAGACAAAAAACAAGAGATTGCATTGTATTATTAATAGGGATGTTACATGTTAAATTATTAAAATGATTAAAATATAAAACCTATTTGCCAAATGGTTCTAAAAAAGAAGCCTGATGAACACAGGATATTAATAAAATATATACTGCAAATTACAATATTTTTATGTAATGTATGCCTCTGTATGGCATTTTTTCAAAACAAAATAAACCAGGCAGCATCAGCTTCTCTGCAAGATGCTACCTAAATATTTAGCTTTGACTCTACGCAATGAATGAAGGAATACTCATGGACATGTACCAGTAATGAATGGAAAAGGACATTATGTTATGATATGAGGTTATAATGGTTATAGTATTCATTACGAGTTTAAGAATAATTATAATTCATATGTTTACGACCCTGCACATCAATTAATACTTATGAATAATGCAGCACCATCAATGTTCTTATTGGACACTTCTGATACAGTGTTTAATGTGTCAAGCAGTCAGCTTTGTGACCAATAAAGATTTTTTTTGTCAGAGAAGTATAGATATGCTAATTGACTGACCTTCAGTCAGTTGTCTTTGGCATCTTACAGTTAGGCAGGGCCCTACATTAGGGAGGTTGCTGGATCTTAAATTTGTATTTGATTTTTTTCCCTCATAAATCACATCTGCCAGAACTGTTGTTGCTTCTCCTAAGATGTCTCTTTCCAATCTCTCATTGTTACAGGTTCTGTTTTCCACTTTGGTGTATCTCTGCTGTTGTCTTCTTCTGGCTAAGGATCATAGGAAGTCTTTGGAACGGAAAAGTCATGGACCACGATTTGGGAATGTGTCGCCCAGGATAGCCATCAGCTAGTGAAGAGTGGATATCCCTTACTGGAGGCTTTTTATTTTACCCTAAGTTGTTTGCAGTCTCTGTTTTTCTGGAAGGGAAGTAGGGGGTGATGGCCGCTGGCTGTAGAATGACAGCGAGTAGCGGGTATTTATATAGTGGCTGTCAACGTCTGATAAAACCTCCTGAGATGTGCGTTGATGAGTATATGCGTCATTCTGAGTTTTAGCTCGAGCTCCTCAGCGATCTCATCCACCAGCCTTGTTTGCCAAGCAGGGATCTCACAGACATAAATTTACTTTCTCTATAACATTCACTTTTTTTTGTTTTTCTTCTTTTTTAAGTAATCTTCTCAGCAGGTATTTACCCTGGAAACCATAGACTGGATAGAATGTCTCAAGGTAATTTAGCAATGATGCGGTTGACAATATAACTCAGCAATAAAATCTCTGCAGAGCAAATCTGGCCTCTTTTAGTGAGACATGCGGTGTCAGAGATCAATGAGTGACTGTTTAAAGCTTTAAAAGCAGAAATGATCCTATTGGTGAATGAACTTTCATCTTTTATGTAGCCCCTGATGCTCTCGATAGAAAGTTTCATGCTGTTGCTAACAGCATTTGAACTCCAAGTTAACATTCGTAAAGGACTGTTAACCTCAGAAAATAAATACCTGTGCTGCAGATATTAAATTTCGTGAAAGTAAAATGCAGTCACTGGCATCGCCTCTTTTCAAGTGAAAGAACTACACCACAGCTTGGCGGTACTTGCTAATAAAAATAAAACTGACATAAATAAATGGTATTTGCGGTTAGGGTCAGGCAGGGGAAAATATCTGGCCATTTAAAGACTGAACTCATAATACACGCATCACAGAAGGAGATATAGCGAAACCGTATACTGGGAGCCAGTATATTCCTACAATTTCTTCATGCCTGTAGGGCCTACACATTCTAACCACAATCCATTCTTTCCCCAGAGAGTCCTGCAATAACAGGATTAGAATGTAGTTTCCGTACACATCTCCCATCTCTGTTTCTTTTTCTCCTCCTTTATCGCTTATTTCTAACAGGCAGCTATGTTTAATTTAAAAATAAAATGAAGATGTAGGACACAATTCTGCAGTACAGCATCATCTTCAACAGTGTATTTTATTTGAGAAGCAGCAATACTTCACAAAAGTGACACCATTGATGGCCCTGGGGAAGATATTCCATGCAATAACAAATTAGACAATGAAATAAGACAACTCAATAATACCACAGACTAATTGCAAGAGCTGGGCAATACTCATTAATTCCCACAGTAGATTCTCAGGCTCACTTGATCATATCCTCCATTTGTTTAAATAAATGTGAAATGAATTAGAGAAATGGAATTAGCCAGGAATTGTTATATTTCTCACATTAACTTCCCAAATGCAGAATTATGCTTAATACTACAAATATCAGTCCATAATATGTATATAAGAAAAAGGGCAAATGTGATATATTCATATAGTACGTCATAGTTACAAGCCCCCGCGACCATGACCAGGATAAGCTGATAAAAGATGGATGGATGGATGGATGGATGGATGGATATATAAAGGTAAGAACTGTGTATTCCTTTGAAAAATTGTATGTGTTACATGAATAGTGCCTTATCCTTTTATGATGTTATGAGGCATAGAAACCTCTTTTTTCAGGTTAGTCCTCTAATTAGCTCTATCATATGTGATGCATAGCACATGCAATAATGTGTACGATTAGGCATATAGATCATCTATCGATTCATCCATCCTTCAATCCATCCAGTCCAATACCATCTTCCTTACTTCTAGTGATCCAGGAAAATGTCAGCGCCCCAAACCCACCACTCTCCTCCAGGAGAGGAAACATGTCGGGGACAAAAATGACACAACATATTAAGTTCAGGTCATCGTGGTCATAGTTAACTCTATATTATGTCAAAATGTTTGTTAAATTCCACAGTTAGTCAGCTGCAAGGATAGCCTTACTGTATCTATACAAAAGCAATACATTTTAAGGTGGAATTTGAAATTAGATTAAAGATGGAAATTGTAGTATAAAGTAGATATAATGCACTCGTGCAAGATAGAATTAAAATGCAAATACTTTTGTGTTGAATCTTCACTGACTTCTTAAACATGCATCAACCCTGGGAAATTTTACTTAATTCCTGCAAGTAAATAAGAAAAAAACTTTATTCTGTTAAAGATACCCAGATACTGTTGCTAGAGTTCAACAATATGCATTTTAAATAGAAAAAATACAGCAAAAAGGAGGCATTCTCTCTGCAGGTGTCTAATAGCAAACAATATGGGGAAAATGAAGATGTATACTGTGAACTGGAGGCCGAGACATTATGGCAAGGGTTCTGACATGGTGTGAGACAAGCAATTTGATGTTTCAAACAAAGAGGTTGATCCAAGGCAGAGACAAACCTACCCCATGGGAGCCATGTATGCGTGGCAGAACCAGCTCTGACACATCAAAGGTGAAAAAGTGAACCTTAAGGCAGACTTCCTTAAGAGGCGAGACAGAGGCAAATGGGCAACAACACATATAGAATAAACACCCATTCTGGGAGTTTCCTCTTCTATATTTTTTAACCTAGAAACAACAGTGGTTTTTCACCAGGTAGCTAAGACCACCATAATTATTTATAATTGGGCCATGGATTTCCTAGAATATGCATGAGATAATTAAATTCATTCATTTTAAGGTCATTCATTATGTATTAGCATTTTCCGTCAGACTTGTGAGTGTGCTTCTCCTCTGCATGATTAACTACAAAATTCTGACAGCATTCCTGTATTATCATACAAAATGTTTTATAGTACTTTGAAGACATATTTTATCTCACATTTTATTTGGTTTACAATATCTACATAATATGATGTATAATCCATGTATTATCAATGGGAAAGTTCCTATGCATAAAGAGACATTGTCTATGTCAGGTAAGATTTAAAATATGAAAGACTACCATTGTTACAGAGAACCCCCATATCGATTGTCTTTCATCCAAATTAAGTAAAATTAACATGATACAGTGCAGATGCTTATTGGACATTACTTTTTGTTTGTTTATGGTTTCATAACGTGGTCACCTTCGGGGTAACCATGTTATGAAGCTGTATGTGTTATATTTAGTGGACAGAAGCTGTGTGTGTTATGTTTAGTGGACAGAAGCTGTGCATGTTATGTTTAGTGGACAGAAGGTGTATGTGTTATGTTTAGTGGACAGAAGCTGTGTGTGTTATGTTTAGAGGACAGAAGCTGTGTGTGTTATGTTTACAGGACAGAAGCTGTATATGTTATGTTTAGAGGACAGAAGCTATGTGTGTTTTGTTTAGTGGACAGAAGCTGTGTGTGTTATGTTTAGTGGACAGAAGCTGTGTGTGTTATGTTTAGAGGACAGAAGCTGTGTGTGTT
>JAODKN010000114.1:25374206-25385507 GCA_026774425.1 Petrocephalus zakoni
TATCGGTAAGGGTCGGCTCCTCGCTTATTGACCGATTTGCGTAATGACCTAGGCATAGGAACAGAAGTATCGGTAAGCGTCGGCTCCTCGCTTATTGACCGATTTGCGTAATGACCTAGGCATAGGAACAGAACTTGGTCTTTTAGTGAGGAGTATCCGTATTATTATTATTATTGTTGATGATGTTGACGATGATGATAATATCATGATGTTTTTCTGACTTTGGTTTAAAGATCTCAAGTGGAAAAAATACTTACATTTGCGTAGGAGACTATTGAACATTTATTTACATAATAGAATTGAAGTACTCAAGTGGGGGGAAAATGGATTTTATTGGCAGCCAGTCAATCTGTTTGCTTGCCCTAGATAAAATTTCAACTTGTAATCATGGTCCTAATAAAAATGTGACTCTTTGCAGTAAGTTGGTATGTTATACCCAGTTCCACTTCTGGGTTATAAAAAACAGAAAGCACTGGCTTTCAGACTACTGTTCACTAGCATGTTGAATTTGTGTATGTATCTAGTATCTACTTACTGTAATTTCACATATTTGTAACGCATAAGAACGCATACTTCAAAGTGGGAGGTTTCATATTTTGTGATTTTAAACACTGTCCAGCTTTGTTACAATCTCTGCTCATCTTTTGGCTAGGGATACATTTACAGTCTATCAGTATTTATCTTGGATTTTGTCCCTGTGGCATTTGAAAGGATAATTAGCAAGTGCAGAATTGTGCTGGAGGTAGTGTCCTCACTTAACCCAGATAACGTCAGCACACCGGATCGCCTTCAGACTCAGATCAGAACCCGTGTCAGCATGGCTACAATTACAACTGTGACTGCTAATTAACTATGGCTTTTAGTCAGCATGCATATGCACTGGGTATATCTATCAGAATGTAATTCGGCAAGGATATTTGAGATTGCAAGTTCCCTCATCCCTCACCCCCACAGGTACCCAACTAGACAGTCCAGCAACTCCTCTGTGAGACAGATGTACAGCAGCAAGGCCAGAAAAAATGAGTAATGTCTCCACAGGCTCCTGAAAATTCACAAAGGGTGCAGTATGTAACAAATCCACCAGGCACAGAAGGCAGAGTGTATCATGGGCCGTGCTGTATCTCCTGGGATGCTGTTGTTTGAACCTTAAAATTAGCCACTCATCATCATGAATTGTTATTATATTCTGTTGAATAAAGGATTTTAGGACAGATAGTTTTTTTTTATTGACCCCTCCTCCTGGACTTGCAGGGTTTATCACACACTCTCAATAACTGAAAAAAATGGAAAATAATAGCAGAATTGTAATTCAAAAAGTCTAAGTTAAAAAGTTAGGCAATGCAAAACACATGTAACTCCATCAGAAGAAATCATGTAGGTATCCTCAATGAACAGGGGAATATGGCGGGGTAACTGGTTGTTTGGAAGATTTGAGCTGGCTCCTGGATCCCAGCTTTAGACACATGAGAGAATCAGAACCAAGATGGCAGTGCTTGCAGGCTATTCTGGGCCTGAAGAAATCTATGCAAAATGTGTTAAATATAGTCTTTCTTGCCAAAAAACTCCAGAGGAACCCAACATCCAGTACATCTACAGTACCCAGAAATCTGCAAACACAACTCAGAGTACCACCTGAACTGGACATTAATGGAGGAACTGGACAGCTTTGGTGAGCTGTGCAGACCAGACTACGCCCTCACCGGAGGTGGCTGCCCAAGTGAAGATTTGCTGCAAGTGGAAACAGAAATGTGGCAAATGAGCCAGCATTCACAATAGGCCAGTTCTCTGTCCTTTTTGCTTACAAATGTCTGCTCGATCAGGTGATCGGGTGCTGATTTTGCAGTGCCAATAAAACACAGATTTGCCTCTGATCTAGGGGTTGTGTCTCCAAAAACTTGGCAAGCTGAAAATCGGGACTAAAATCATGCACTTTGGAAGCTGGCATTTGCGCAAACATGCACCAGTCTCATCCAATGAGAAAGATAGATAGAGATAGCAAGAATTTGTGCGCATTTGTAGGTTTATGCATGTAAATGATTGGTTAAAAAGGATAACCAATGGTTTGAGATACTACTGTGACCTAGGTTGTCTGCCCAAATAAAACCAGCAGGTTCAACTCGTCTTTACTTGACAGAGCATAACAAACTGAGATTTCACTGTCATTGTTGTTGTCAGACATTTTTAAAAAAATCGTTGTTGTTACAATTTTTTCATGAAACAAAAGGTTGTCAACGAATATTTACTGTCAAAATTTTTCATTTACAAAATTAACACTGTCAACAACCAATCACAACGTGAACCTGCCCTCCATCCAAAGTGATCACAACACGGAGAGTTTACTGGAACTGGATTGGAAAGGCAGACTGGATCACAAAAAGGGGCAAGGAACAAGGGGCATGTTTTACTGGAATCAGGTTGGAAATTACACACACATGGCACCATCCCATTGCAGGGCACATACACTATTTTTTTTAATAATACAAATTATTTTTTTGATTAAATTTTCTTTAATATATATGAAAAACCTTTTAGGAAAGAGCAATTTACCTTTTAAATTTTATTTAATATGCTTCCACTACTGTCAAATTGCTGTCATCATCCCAATTATCCACAGTGATTCCCTTTCATACACAAGCCGCCATTCCAAAGAAAAGGATCCAAAATGGATTTTATAACAATTAAGAATCCATTTCACATAACACTGAAGGTAATTATGGCAGTGGTAATCTGTGTCAGGGTGAAGGACATTGAAATGTGAAAATATGGCTGGACTATTCTTAAACTGGCATGATGGGTGGCTCATTGTATTATGGCAGGGGTCTCCAACTCCGGTCCTGGAGAGCTACTGTCCAGGAGGTTTTCTCTCCTACCTGCCTTCTGATGAGCCACAGCTGTTCTCAGGTAAATTCCTGGAACAGGTGTGGTTCATCGGAAGCCAGGTGGAATAGAAAACCTATTGGACAGTAGCTCTCCAGGACCGGAGTTGGAGACCCCTGTATTAGGGGGAGTGTGTGGTGTGTATGGGATTGGACTCTGATCAGAAGGTCACGTGTTCAAAACTAGTGATTGGCAGCGTGATTTCACCATTGGGCCCTTGAGCAGGGCCCTTGAGTTTCAAAGTGGGAATAGTCCATTACAGCCGGGATGGTGGGAACTTTGTCTATCTTAAAAACTGTCACATAATAATCATTTAAACAACTGTCCATCAATGTAACTTCTTGAAATTTTCTTCATGGGCCCCCTAATTGCCTACCCTTGCCTAATGGTAAGTATACCCCTGACTGGCTGATCCTGCTCTCTCAGTTGTGCATTGCATTGGATAAAAGCATCTGCTAAATGAATGTAATGGATCTGTGCCAATATCGGAAGGTAGTGTATTCAAGTCCTGTGGCCAGCAGAGCAATCTTGGTTTTTTCAGTGTAGCCTTCGAGCAAGACCCCTAAGCAGATACCCTGCCTGACCTGGTTCTCTACACCTACACTGTTCTCACTTAAATACTACATTGGACAACAGTCTAAAAGGCTAAATAAATAAATGTAAATGCACTAAGATTGAACTACATCATACTGCAGTTTGTAATACTCTGTATTGAGTAGTTATTACATCATTCCCTAGGACACTGACAATTATTAAATATAGCACATTGTAACTTCTAATATTGTACTATGCCATAGTGGGAAACGTTGGAGATTTGACCTATTTCAAATCTGGCTTCCCGCACTAAAATTATGGAAAGGTGATTTTTAAACATGTCATTTTCTCAATAAAAATATCATACATGTTCCTGGTTTCATTCCTTTCCTTTTTAGAAAAAAATAAGCTTATAAAATATAAGATAAGCTTATCTGTTTTCAACCCCTAACTATATACACTTGCCAAAAAAAGTCAGCATTTGAATTTAAATACCCAAGAGCCAATGACTGGATCATTATTACAGCTCAGTCAAGTCAGCTGAGTACTGGAATCTACCGAACGGCCAGGTTATCCCATCAATTGATTTTTTTCTTTCCTAATGGCGTGGGCATATTCCAGGATAAGAATGCCACGATTCACCAGGCTCAAATTGTGAAAGAGTGATTCGGGGAGCAGGAGGAATCATTTTCACACATGACTTGGCCACCACAGAGTCTTGACCCTAACCCCACTGAAAGTCTTTGGGATGTGCTGAAGAAGACTTTATGGAGTGGGTCAACTCACCTATCATTAATACAAGATCAAAAAATTTATGCAAATCTGGAAAAAAAATGTGATGTTGCATTGGCACGTGGAAACAATGCCATGATGAATGTGCACCATAATCAAAGCTAAAGGTTGTCCAATGAAATATTAAAGTGTGCAACTATGTTTTTGGCCAGGCACTGTATATTATTCCTGATAAGTAATGCACACTGTGTGTGGGATTTTAAATGTATTTTAAAGCTCATAATGGTTTAGGACTAAAATATATTGGAGATTGTTTTTCAGAATACATATTAATTCATGCCTTACGATATTCTACCTCAAGCCCCTCAAAGGCTAGAGGTTACTTATAGAAATAGAGGCTTGGCTTTTGTGTTTATGCACTTAAGCTTTGGCACACATTACTGCAAAATGCTGGAGAAATAGGCTCTGCTCATAATTATAAAAAAAAACTTCAACTTTTCTCATGCCAATAATAAATATCTGTGGTCTATCTATTTTGCTTAATTTAATCCTTTTAAATTCCGTTCTGTAAATGGGTAAAAAATATGAGCAAATTGAGGCAAATTCAGAGTCATGGACAGTGGTTTTCATGCCCAGTGTTCTGAACTTACCTCATCTATGTGAAGTGCTAAACAAATGAATGTCCCGGTGCCCATTCATCATAAATTGAAACAAAAAAATAAATAAACAAAAAAAATAAGCACCAGGTCACTCTGGTGAATTACCAAGAAAAGCAGTAGTAGAGGGCATCAGTTTGAGTGATTAACAGCCACATTAACATATGGAGCACAAAATGCCTGGGCTTGGTTTTTTTCGGCATGTGCTTTTGTCAGATAAAGGTATATTGGGAGGATTTGGATCCATTGTGGTACAAAATCAGTGTTAACAGGGGTTCTTGTCAATATGGAGCATGAACTGTGCGGTCCATGATCTTGACATATCGCCAATGGACACTGAACAGGGATTGTGCTAATTGGGCTGCTTCTTGTATGGTTTGCTACCGCAGCTGCATGCACCTCTCCTTATACTCCTGTAATGAAAAAATATATATACATTTGTATTGTGAGCCATTTAATTTGCATTCAGTGGAAGGCTGTAAAGATTACATCTATTAAAGAAATCTGTTGACTAAAATGTACAAATTCTTGTCAGACATGCATTGCTGTTTGAACTTAATTTAAGGTTCTGTTGTATCTACTGCTCGCAATGTCACTGTTTCATTGTTTTCCTTATTTTCTGTCTGATGGTTTCGCCTTTTTTTTCATTAAGACCTGACATTTACACCAAGCTGAGTGATCATTCCTGCCCAAAAGGGGGGGGGGAGAGGGTTGGGAGGTTCCCAAAAGCTCCGGTTAGCAACTTATATAGTTGGACTCATTCAGTTGTATGGTTTCAACTCCGTAAGAGCTAACATAGTTATAAACTGTGCTTTCGGGAAATGCACCCCAATATGGGGTTTCAGCTTAAATAATTATAAAATGATCCAGCTTTTAGTGATTGTCGATTAGGATGGAAGCCCTCTTCCCTTTTCTGCTGCCTCGGGTTATATGTACATTATGTTCACATAATGTACATATAACACAACATTTACAACATGTGTGAATCACACTGGCCTAGTTGTTGTGGTTGCTTCATTTTCTCAGTGGCCAGAAAGCCTCAAAAGAGCACGGCTTCTCTGAATAATGGATCACCATGTCTTTGAACTGTGGCAAGAAATCTGGACAGAAATCACATTTACACATTTAATCTACAGAAGGTAATACTGATTCCCACTAACATATCTTACTGAAAGTATAAATAATTTTAATGGCTTTAAAGATGTTTCATAATTTGTTAAGCTACACTTCTAGTTTCTGGAAACACTCACACAGCTAAGGTCACTCTATCCAGTATTCAAAAAAATCATCCATGATTAAGAATGACTGACCAGTAATGCATGTTAAGTGAATGTAGGAATCCATGAAGATTGTGATGCTGTTTTTCTTTGTGTTATGTGTGCGATTGATGATCATAGTCCTACAATTACATGGTTTGTGCAGAAATAAATGTTCTTTTTTATTTTATGCCAAAGGAGCATAACAAAATTAAATATTTTATTTGTTTTTTTTTACTTTTTCCCTGGGAAACATAGGAAGAACATACAAACCTACATAGGTCAGATTCAAACTGCAAGCTTTTTAATTATTAAATGGGGGGGCATTAACCTGCTTATTCCTCAATTACCACACATTTATCTTACATATTTGTACTTGGAAGTATTATAAACCAAAACACATTTATTAGGCAGGGAAACGACTCAGGAAGGGGTGCCAACCCATCGCATCCTCAGAGAAAATTCCTTAATTTAACATTGATGAGAATTAAACATGATATAATAGATAGTAGGCCTAGTGACATAATAAATGTCACTGTCACTTATCAACTTACCCACTCGTTTATCTAGCATAGATTTTTATGTTTAAGACCAATTAAGGAGAGGAACTAATTCATTTTTCCATTTAGTGGCTCTGGCATGAGGGCTGGATGAGGCAGTGTGGTCTGTGAGTTATCTGTGAGTATTTAGACACATATTACCATTAGAGACAAAATATTATCATAAGAGATTAATCTTATCAACAAATGAGAAGAACTGATTATTCGCCTTGAAAAAGCGGCCACTCAGAACCTGAATATTCAATGCATCATGATTTAAACAAGACAATGATTCTTGTTGCAGCTAATTTGGGGTGGAAAAACTGTCCTGCAAATGCAAGGCAGATTCTGGCAAGGGCAATATGGGTAATTGCCCAGCGCAGCATCATTCAAGGGGCAGGCACAAATATGATACTGATACACATGAGTAATCCCGCTTATGTGCATGTCAGTTATGTCATGCCACCGCAGTGCATTGAACACTTAGCTGTTGCTCGGTATTCACCTATTATTTACATTGCTTAGAAAGAGCCATCCCAAAATGTGCAATCATTCTTCTATTGTGCTGTGTGTCAAGCTATAAGTACTCACGCCCCCTGCAGGGCTGGCACAGAATAGCTATGTGATGTAAGGTGGGAGAGCACCACCCTGTCGTGATGTGAGGGGAAGGAAATGGTGTCAAGGATATTGTTAGCTTAGCACGGTGTGACCAAAAACTTTGTAATGTGAAGTGGCCATAAGAAAAAGACTAACATTTGAAAATGAGCAAAGATTAATGTAACCAAAAACATATAAATAAATTTGGTTTAACTTTGCAAAAAAAGACTGTAATTGCACATTGTGTAATGGAAGTGTTCTGTCAGCTTTGACTGGTGAACTCATCTTCTAGTCTCTTCACTGGCACAAATTTACAAAAGAAATAAATATTATTTCTAATAATATGTTTGCTAGTACAATGAAATTCTTAGTGGAATCAGAGATGGGCGATCATGGGCCAATCATAGGCGGAAACATGAAAAAGTATCTTGTTACAAATCACAAATACATACTCATCAAATCTAACAAAGTAAAATAGAAAATACTGGTGTGGAGTTATATCATTAAAATACAAGTAATTTGTAATTTGAAAATACAACAATATGTTAAATGATAACAGTACACGACAAATATGTGTGCCGTTACTGCCCTAGTAATGTATAATATTTGCAAAATATACAGCTTGTCCAACTTTACAACAAATAGAATAATTTTACGATTTACATGTGTTATAGCATTAATAGTGAAATGAAAAACAACTTTTGTAAGATTAGAAATGTAATGAGAGCTAGGTTGCACCTGCCACAGTGGGTTGGGGACATCATGGTTCCATCTCCCAGAATTGCAATATGAGATTGTAAACATTTGTATCATGGTTTCAGAACCACTATATCCTTAATTTATTCCCAGTATTTCCCGCAGAATTTGTATAATTTAGTTAACTCCATGAGTTGACTCCAGGCCACTAGCATACATGACATACCTGGCAACGACAGATAAAGTATTAGCTAAGGAGACGGAAACCGTGCATTTTTCCATATACATGTGATGAGCTTTTGCTACTGTATTTGTTTTGGCACATTGCTGGTGTTTCTGCCCTTACAGTACATGCAAAACGAGCATTGTGGCAACGAGCATTGTCAGCATCGATTCTTGTGATATGTAACTACACTTGAAACACTTGAAAGTTTAGTTCTCTCTTCCATCAGTAAAAGCATGGTCTTTGTGTCTGCTGTACGTTGCTACACATGAGAGAGAGAGCAAGAAACAGAGTGAGAGTGAGTGAAATGCCCCATGCCCCGACCCTCACACACAGGCAACAAGAGAGAGCTCTCTCTCTTCTGGATTAAGAATAGCGAAAATGCAGTCAGATACAGAGTTGGTGAAATGAACTTTCATGTAGCAGTAATAAATAGGAATTCTATTTACTTCTCCAGCACCGAAAAAAAGAACTGATAGCATCAGAGCTTATGGATACTACGGTCTTCTACAATTTAGCCCCAGGGCCCATTTAATACTGGGTTTTGGTACCCATCCCTAATTACCACATTGAACTCTGCACAAAATGGACACCACCCATAGACAATATTTATACTGTGCAATAAGGCCTCTTTATGTGAAAGTCACACATTTGTGCAGTAACTACCTCCATGCAATATTTATATTTATTCCTATGCTGTGCAATAACTACCATTTGTCCATATTTAACTGTGCTACAACTACCTCTGTACAACATTTATAATGTGCAATAACAACCTCTGTCATGTCGCGACGAGAAGGAACGACCCAAAATGCAGGCTGTCAAGGTGAAACCTCAAGGGGGTGTTTATTAACGTGTCAAGGGAAGCACAGGAACCAAAACACCGGATGGTATGAACAATGACCGGACAGGGATCACAAGCCATACTTGTATAGGGAACTAATCATGGAGCAAATACTAGGCAATGGTGATCAGTTAACAAAGGGGCTGGAACACGAGGCAAGACTTAACAGGGTTCAGGTGTGACTAATCAGGAGGGGAACACAGGGAACAGTCATGACAACCTCTGTGCAATATTTATACAGTGCAATATCTGTCTCTGCAATACGTAACTCCATCTGAGCAACACTTATTCTGTGCAATAGCTAATAGCAATATCCTGGTGCAATATCCCATACCCTAGATTCTATACTCAGAAAATATTCAATACTCCCACACTAAACAGAAGAGAGTATATGTAGGCATAATGTGCATAAATCTTGTCTGTACAGTACAGTTTATATTCTTCGTTTTTGAATGTTTATTATTTTTAGCTTGCACCTTATACTTATTAAACCACCCCCTGATTTTTGCTGTACACCAGTGCAATGACAACAAAGTAATTATATTCTATTCTAAATTTGAGTATGAGTACTCTGTGTATGTGCTGTGCTAACTGGTAAAGAAAACTGAAGATTCAGCTTTCATAAGGGCTGTGTAGAGACTGTTTCAGGGCTAGACACTCAATGGTTTAAAAGGGGCACTTAGTACCTTTAAAGCTGACACATGTTCACATTACATATTTTGGGCCAGAGTGGTAGAAAAAAACAGACTTGTGACACTTCCATAGGGGTTAACTGTAAAAAATGGTGGAAGCATTTCCAGCCAGCTTCTGGATCATGGGATACAGTAAATAATTCCAAACATTGACATTCACGCTCATTTCTATTGCTTGCCAAGCATTTTCATCGATATGTTGATAAAAACAACTTTTTAAATATGTAATGCATTAGCTGTCATTAATATTCACTCAGTGACAAAAAAAGTTAAGCACCCAGATGGAGGGGTGAAATTAAATTAATCTGCGCATGGTGAAAGGTCGTGAACTTTATCGTGATTATTGTAATATCGGATCAAACGGACAACTGAGTTGGCAGTATGGGCACACTGATGGTCCCATGTCAGTAGGGTGTGGTGCCCCCCAGGCTTGGATACATACACCAGTACAGTGTGGAAGGGGGTCGTACAGCCAATATATCCTCTCTTGTGATGTTGGCCCACAGCTGTTGTAACTGGCCCTCGACGTTCTGCAGATTGGCTCTGGGTCTGAGTTGATGTCCAAGGTGATCCCACACCTTTGATTGGGGAAAGATTGGAGGACTTGGCTGGCAACGGGAGGACCTCAACATGATGCAGGCAGTCCATAGATACACATGCCATGTGTGTACCAGAGTGCTGTCTCGGGAGGGATAATACATGTGGATGCAGAATGTCATTGATGTAGCGCTGTGCTGTCAGGATCCCCTGAATAACTACCAGAGATGACCTGAAGTCATACCCTATGGTTCTCCACACCATGATGCCAGGAGTAACGCCAGAGTGGTCCTCTCCCCTTGGTGTCGCCATACGTGCATATGACGGTCATCCGTGGTAACGCAGACCGAGATTCATCACTGAATGTTGTACGGCACCACTTGTCATCAGTCCATGCCTCCTGGTTATGGTACCAGTCCAAAAGCAGCTGTCTCTATGCTGGTGCTAATGGCAGCCTATGCATGGGATGGTGAACCCATAGTCCGGCTGATGCCAGTCGTCAAGACACGGTACGGGACTTATTTACTCTGATATTTACTTTGTGCTATGGCAGGGCATGGTTTTTGGAAGAACCATTCACATAGCGACTCTTCAGACAAAGGGGTTTTATGAATGATAGACACACAAAAGCATAACTGGAAGACAAAGAGACCAAGAGCAGATTAAAAAAAAAAACAAAACTAACTAAAATATAACTAACATGAAGCAAGTCTAACACCGAAAGTTATCTAGGAAGACATGTTGAAACTAAGCAAGGAACAGAACACAGGAGCAAACACAGGACCTCACATTCTAATGCAATGCAACACCCACAATGTCCAACTGAGGAAACAAGGACATGCACATATGTATAAAATGGGTTAAAAGGGGTAGGTGTGGGCTGTAATGAATAAGCGACACTGAGGAGCAATGAGAAGCAGGTGAGGTAACCAAAACAATTAACCAATGCAGAAATGTTCAATCACCAAGGAAAACTCTGAACATACTACATAAATGGGGAGCAAAACAAGCAACTATACAAACAAATAACCAAATAATAACTAACATACACTCACCTAAAGGATTATTAGGAACACCTGTTCAATTTCTCATTAATGCAATTATCTAATCAACCAATC
>JAODKN010000114.1:25389651-25402441 GCA_026774425.1 Petrocephalus zakoni
CCCGGACAACTTAGCTCCTGGGATCACTGGAACACGCAAACCCCTCCACCACGGTAAGGTGTCGGCTCATGGAGGGGGCTCTTGTTACTTATTTTTGTCTTGAGTGAAAATATTTATGGATAAGTGCACCCTATTCCCCTAATATTCTGCTTATAATCTAACATCATCTGACCTGAGTAATATTAGGTACAGTGATAGATAAAATTTGACAGTTGCATTTGCTCTTGTTTGTCACGTCCAGCCCCGCCCTGCCCTGCGTGTCTAATCCCTATGTTTCCCTCAGGCGTGGCTCTTAATTAGCCACACCTGAGTCTTATTAGTTTTGCCTCTACCTCCTTGTTACCTGATCACTATTGCCTAGTGTTTGTTCCTTGATTGGTTCCCTATATAAGTATGTCTCAGGCTTGTGATCCCTGTCCGGTCATTGTTAACACTGCCCATCGTGTTGCCTGGTTTCCTGCTTGTCTCCCTGCCTGTAATATATGCCCCGCATGGGTTTTGCATGACAGCCTGCATTTCGGTTTTTGTAGGCATACGTCTTAAAACCAAATAAACAATTAAACTGGTTAAGTAGTAACATGAGCAATTTCCTCCGGGATCAATAAAGTTTTTCTGATTCTGATAAGTTATATGTTTATTATATTAAATATTGACAACATGACAGAAAAAGTAACAATACTCCTAACATGAACTAATTAAAGCAAATTCAAAATGCTGAACTAATTAAAGCAAAATTACTGGATAAAACACACCTTATGTATATATTGTTAACAGGACTAAATTGAACGTGATTGTTTACTGATGTTCCAATCGTAAACCAGTATCCTGGCTACAGGATAAGGATTAAGGCGGTGCTGTCTAGATATGAACGCATTAATAAGAGAACTGTAAGAATGCAAAATTTACTTTACCTAGTAACTACTTTTATATGCAGTACTTGGTAAAGTAATTAATTTACTGTTGAATGAAGTAACTAGTAACTGTAACTCTACTAATTTTCAGGAACTTGCAAAACACTGGTGTTTGATGTGCTGATTTCTGGTCCTATTTCTATATCTCGTTGTGGTCTGACAAAGAGTTCAACCTGACTGCTCCCTGTCTTTGCAGGAACTAACGGGGAAGTTGGACTACACAACCAATCTGTACATTTCTAGATCCAGGTGAATTAGATCGTTTTCTGAATGAATAGTTTAACTTTATTTGGTCTTTAAATTTACAGATTGCAGGTGTGATACTTTCTGCATTTTTGTTCAGCTTCCTACGACGGCCGTGCAGGGTGATGGTTGGGCTGTCTTCATTGGGGTTAGCTCTGGATGTAATGAACGCAGGTGTCTCTGTTATACTCATAGCAGTGTGTCTTGTACAGTGCATAGTGTAATGCTGCACTGACGCACAGCATTAAAAACAGATGTTTTATTTTCCCTTAGGATTTGTGCTCCTGTGGGTTGTTCTGGAAACTGTGACACTTTCTCAATGGTGTGCCATGGTGTGTAGAGGACAATGCTTGTCTGGATCATTAACTTTTTGTCTTTGTGGCGGGATCAGGGTTATTCTCTGACTTGACTAAGACATCTGTTTTGCATTGTAACACTCTCTATCTTGAAGCTGCTCCACCTGCAACTAATGTTGTGAAGCTGGGGTCATTTCATATTTGGGCATACTCAAAACACAAATCTGACAAACATTGAGAATGATGGATATGTTACCTGATGATCCTTTTTGTATTTAGAACCATATGTGATCTATTTTTCTTATAAATTGTAAGGCATTTACAATCTGCATTTAACTCCCCTGCCTCCACCTAAATAAAAAAATATCTCCTTTTGTCTCTTAAAAAGCCCATAACAGCCTTTAAGTCTCTGCCATAAAACATTAATCCAGCTACTATATTGTGAACATGCAACAGTCTGATTCTTTATTTTGATATGAAATTCCATAATTGTACACATATCAGAATAAACTACAAAATACAATAATCACAAAATGAAAATAAACTACAGAGTATTTTGGATATTGAACTTCCATTGTACATTGGCCTGCTTGATCTGTTTCTTCACCAGCACACTGACTCAACTAGCCAAGCATGAGAGCAACAGCTTTACAAGTTACATTCTTCTGTTTTTCTATTCTATTCTGTTTTTGCCCATGTATGCTCAGTTGACGAGAGGTTATGAAAACTAGAAAACTGTATGGGCGCCTACAGAGATCTGACCACTCCCCAGTCTGCATGCTTCACAAAGTGCCACCACTGAAACACAGAGTTGTTCCATCCCATCTCCCATTGGGCAAATTACTCAGCAGCACACCGAATGCGGCCCTTTGCATACATGTCTTCATCATGTATATAGACCGGGGGAAATTATTTTTGGTATTTTTAGAATACAAACAAAACTAAGTTGATACAAATTAAATAAACTTTTTGTGTTTAAGATAAACATTATTTTGAAACATATCAGAAATACTGCCTATCACGGGTTGATGACTCAGGTCCTAACCAATTAACCATTAGGTCAAGGTTCTCCTTGAAAGTTAAGTCTAAGTCACCAATTGCACCAATGATGGTTACTTACCTGAATATGACATGCCAGTAGCAAAGTTTTGTGTGTTGTTCATTGGTGAATAGCCAAATTTATGATGATTTGATTTTACTGGGTTTTTAGGTTCCTGATCTCAACAAACATTTTGGAATGTCCCGAAGGTGTATTTAAGGTGTTAATATTCTGGACAGGGTCAAGAGTTTGTATTAAGTTTTAAGACTGACCAATGTCATACCAGAATTTCATTTGCGGCAACAGTTTCTTTTTCTATTTTAAGAATGTGTAATTGTGCTTTTATTTAAGTTTTTTTATTTTCTTTCAGAGCAAAGGTTACTTTTTGCAGGAGCAGCTTCTACTCCGATGCATGCTTTTGTGGCTCTTTGAGAGAGGGGAGCGCTGTGACCTTGCCTCTAAAGTTTATCTTTCATTGCCTGTATGGTCCTCAGTCAGCATGATGCGCTATATTTGCCTCTCTTTGGTGCTTTGGGATCTGACCGTGCTTTTAGGAGTGGTGCACTGGAGTGGCTCTCTGTTTCTGTGTTTGACTTCATGGAATGATGGCATTATACTTTTCTGCTCTCAACACACAACTTTGTATGTGCCTTAGCAGATAGAGAACAGTTCTGATAAAATACAAAGCAACGCAGAATCAAACTCTTTATAGGCAAAAATATGCAACCATAAATATCTAACAGAAACAAATCATTTGCTTTGCTTACGAAATCCGTACCTGAAGCTACAATGGATAGTCGGCTGTAATTATAAATGGAATATTCTCTCTATATATGGTATATGTCTTTAACACATTAACAAACAAATATAAAATATGAGTAAATTAACCAATTCTGTATATATTTGGGTTTGTATCTAATAGCAGCAACAACCTACTGTTGCGAGCAAGTCCCAAGCATGGGGCTTTTGTGACAGATTATAGTACTGAGCCCCCTGAATTTCTTGAAAAAAGAGACCAGATATTAGCTGTCACTAGCTTCAGGATTTTTGTTTTCCTCTCACATTTTCCTATATTTTTGTAACAATCAGCAGTTTACGCTACATACCAGTCTCTTACAAAGTAATGGATTAAATACTTAAATAGCATATGTTTTATAGTACTGTACACTGTACTTGTATATTTACATAATTATATAATATCCCAGAAGATTCTTGCATAGTATATGCAACATTCTTACAATTAACTCATGACCTAAAATATCAATGTATTTCCCTAATTAAGTAAAGTGCTTTGACAGTTCATCAAAATTAATATTTACAACAAAATAATATTTGGAAATTAAACTCACAATCGAACATAGAGCTATTACTATAACTGTTTCAATTACATTATTATTAATTATATTTATTACTATATATTATATTATATTTCATCATTTCATATAGGCTCTATGCCTTAAAATCCACGTCTTAAGGAATACATAATACATGACTTTGTTACCAAAAGGTATGTGAGATGATACTGGTTTGAATGTTTTTTGATAACGTTTCTTAACAATAAAGCATGGCTATGAATATTCCAAGCGTGCCATCATGCATATTTTTATTTTAATTAGGGATGGGATAGGGGGCCCCTGAAACAAATTTGTCCCGGGCCCAGGAAGTTTCCCAGCCCTGTGTGGGAGGAGGAGCTTGAAGTTGGGTGAATTGATCCCTTTATTACTATATTGATTGAGCTTGATTTTAAGCATAAATGAACATCAATCTTTCATCATAAATGATCAAAGCTGATTTAGGCAAGTGCTTGGCTCTGGGCTTCATTTGTTAATATAAGGTGGGTCAAAGCCAACTGAGGTAAAAGTCCCAAATAGAAAAAGAATCTCCCCCTAAGGGCTGCTAATGAAGCTCAAGATTTTCATTTTTGCTGCAAAGATTATCATTCCTCTGGCCTAGCACTAATAACAAATTGCAGAACTTGGAATAGCTTTTTTTTGGCTTTCAATTTGGCAGAGGGCATTGGGTTTCACTCTGGAGGGAACCCGCAATCCCCTCCAGTGTTGTAATTTGCTGTTAGCCCGTGGTTCAGTGTTAATCTGGGCCCGCATTATATCCACCGCAGAACCGTGATATGTGCTGATTCAAACCGGGGTCAGCTTGGTGGAGATTCATTGCAGAGCCGGGTCTGCTAAACCCCCCACCCCCAGGCCTGATGGAAAGTGGACGCAGATTGGCTGGGCCCTTCCTTTGACACTCCAGCAGAGGAAGTGTGCACTTTATCATCCCTCCTGACTGAGAGAGATTTAATAACAGAAACCAGGGCTTGGGAGCCACAGACAAGACACTTATTGGACTTTCAAGTGCTGGTGAAAAAAAAAAAAAATATATATATATATATATAAACTATATTTTACAAGGTGCGTTTCATAGATGAATGTTCTGATTATACTTTACTAAAGCAGCTGCATATCCAAAGGCAAAACATTGAACTTATACTAGTATATGAATTTGTCCTGAAGAAAGAAGCAGGACTTTTCTCAGATCCCCCAGATTTAGTTAAATGCTCACTATTGTCTGGATTAAACTCTTTAGTGGATTGTCGTTAGTTCTACATTTCCAATGTTCTGTTTGGTTCCGGTAGTGGTGCTCCTTCACAGTGTGACTGATAAGTTCCTTCACAGTGTGACTGATAAGCTCCTTCACAGTGTGACTGATAAGCTCCTTCACAGTGTGACTGATAAGCTCCTTCACAGTGTGACTGATAAGTGCACTGAGTGGATTGTTCACTTGAGGAGTTGCCGTCTTCACAGATCTTCAGTATGGAATGTTGCAGTCTTTTCTGCAGTATTTCCACCTGCTTGATAACTGAGGTTCATTGGTTCACTGCTAAATAACATATTGTATTGATGTTTTAACTGGTGTATTTGCCTAATAAAATATTTTTATTGACTATCCACTCCTGACTACCCCTGCCTGGGGCTTCCTAGTATTAACAGACCTGTGTGTCCTCCACGTGGGGCAATTAGTTAATTCTTCAGATGCAGTTCTGGAAGTCATTTGTCAGTAGTCTTTCTATTTTTCTGTTCAGTGTTCAGGCTGTCGGCCTCTCTTACTGCTTACCTGCTTGGGTTACCAATCCTTAGTGTAGCCTGTAGGAATCAGCATTAAGACTACCTCTACCATCCCTTCCCTGCTCGACCGGGCACACTTACAACATGGTAAGTGCCATACCTTAGCACTTCAGAGGCGCCCAGTATTGTCCTATTAATAATGATCTCATGCTGAAATCCTCCAAATACTTATGCAACAACCGGTCCATTTTGAAATTCACTAAATATATGTGGGGTTTGTAATGAGAGGAAAGGACAGTATCGTTTTCTAATTATGGTGTGTATCACTATAATTCTGTGTGTTTATTTCTCTCATTCCTTCTCCGTCTCTCACTCTTTTCTCTCTTAGGCAGATGAATGACCTTTTCAGCCTGGCTTCTGCCATAAAGTGTTCCGTAATAGTCTAATTGTGGCTAATGGTTTGTGCAGCTAATTAAAGTGTATAAATGAGAGTAATCAGTCAGACACGTCGGAGCTTGCTTCGCCCTGCTCCTCCATGTGTACCACGGCAAAGGGCGTGCCCAGTGAGTGGGAACGGAAGAAGCTGTGAAAAAATAAGAAAACAAGAGACCAATCAGAGTGACACATTAAATCATCAGTAAAACAATATTTGTATTCCCCAAATGCTTCTGGACCGGTTTGCCACCACTAAAGACACTTTCTCTTTAAGATTAGAACTCAAAAAGTATTTGACAAATAGTAAACTGTGCAGATGCATTGTATGGGGTGAGGACCTGGAACTGATTAAAATTTGAGACAGATCACCCCAAAGGGGAAGTAGCATGGCATAATGACAGCAATGAGAAGGGTAATTTCAGACACTTGATCCCGTTAAGACAGTAACTGAAAAAGTATTTGAAGAATCTTTTCAGACACATTATATACACTGCTCAAAAAAATAAAGGAACACTTTTTAATCAGCATATAGCATCTAGTAGATGGAACTTCTAGGATATTAATCTGGTCAGTTAAGTAACAGAGGGGGTTGTTAATTAGTTTCAGCTGCTTTGGTGTTAAAGAAATTAACAACAGGTGAACTAGGGGGCGCTACAATGAGACAACCCCCAAAACAGGAATGGTTTAACAGGTGGATGCCACTGACATTTTTCCCTCCTCATCTTTTCTGACTGTTTTTTCACTAGTTTTGCATTTGGCTACTGTCAGTGTCACTACTGGTAGCATTAGGCAATACCTGGACCCTACAGAGGTTGCACAGATAGTCCAGCTCCTCCAGGATGGCACATCAATATGTACCATTGCCAGAAGGTTTATTGTGACTCCCAACACAGTCTCAAGGTCATGGAGGAGATTCCAGGAGACCGGCAGTTACTGTAGGAGAGCTGTACAGGGCCGTAGATGATCCTTAACCCATCAGCAGGACTGGTATATGTTCTTTTTGTATATGAACAGGATGAGCCTTACAATGACCTCCAGCAGGCCACTGGTGTCAATGTCTCTGACCAAACAATCAGAAACAGACTTCATGAGGGTGGCCTGAGGGCCCGATGTTCTCTTGTGGGCCCTGTGATCACTGCCTGGCACCGTGAAGCTCGATTGGCATTTACCAACTACTGAGTACAATTCTGAGTTTCTGCAATGAAATATCTACAAAATGGACTAGCCAGCGACATCAGCTTTTCACTTTGATTTTTAGGGTGTCTTTGAATTCAGCCCTCTATGGGTTGATAATTTTCTTTTCCATCAAACAACATGGTGTCCTTTTGTTCCTAATGCATTACCCAGTCCATATCAGTATAGAAATCCAGCATTTTTCCCATTGAGATCTGATGTGTTTTCAAAGTGTTCCTTTAATTTTTTTTGAGCAGTGTAGTATGTGTGACAAACTGGAAGTGACAAAATTTAGATACGGATCATGTTCAAGCATCGCAGCACAGTGGTGACAAAAAAGGGCAGGTACTTTGTGATGCCATGGAAGTGGTGAATGTGCCCACAAAATCCCTCATCCTCTTTGGGATGCCATGTAAGTGGTGAATGCACCTACAAAATCCCTCATCCTCTTTGGCATGCCATGTAAGTGGTGAATGCGCCTACGAAATCCCTCATCCTCTTTGGGATGCCGTGTAAGTGGTGAATGCGCCTACGAAATCCCTCATCCTCTTTGGCATGCCATGTAAGTGATGAATGCATCTACGAAATCCCTCATCCTCTTTGGGATGCCATGTACTGTAAGTGGTGAATGTGCCTACGAAACCCTCATCCTTTTTGGGATGCCATGTAAGTGGTGAATGCACCCTCATCCTCCACTATAGAAAACGGCCAATTGTCCTATGCAATCATCACCTTTATTTTAGTAGTTCTGACTTTTGCTGTGCTACTGCTACCTTTGAATATTAATACAATTTAAATATCATTCAGCAATATCAGCCAAGATTAACACTTTGGACCGATGCCAATAACTTGACTTTTAATGAACATCAACAATACTAATATATTCTGAGTTGTGTTCATGTGTTACTTAAACTGATCTTTAAACTAATGTTTGACTGCTAAACAGATCTCTGTATTATAAAAAGCAGATTTAAACTATACTAATTTATATCTCCAGTGATACTTGAACTTGAATCTGATCTGACTATTTTTTTTTTATTATACCAATTTTGCTATTAGGCCTTTATTCCTTAACTGTAAGTAATTACACTTATTTGAAAAGACTTTTAGTTAGCATACCTTGTTGAACTTTATCAGACAATGAAATGCTGATATTCTGGTGGTGTTTAATGTTTACTTTTTGGCATTTTATTGGTAGATTTTAATGGAGTAATCACATTTTTATTAGATTATTCGTCGACTCATAGGAATAATAATCGCCAGAATACTCAATACAAAAATTATCGTTAGGTGCAGCCCTAGTTTTTACAGACACTGCACAGCACCTGTGTAGCGGTTTGCCTGTGTACAGTGTAATGACCCAACCTTTCACACCATGATTTTTAGCCTTTTCCGCAGGGTGGAGTCATTGTGCAGATGTGAGTGCTTCCTGGTGATTACTGAGATAATTGGTTCACAGTTAAATGGGCTAGTTGGGCTCAATATGAGGGGTATAGGGCTTTTGACCTGAAACGCTCCCCCTCGCACCCATAAAACCCTTAGCTTGGGCTTAACCTGGCCTTTAACCGACAAACATGCTTCGTTATCCTTAGACTTTTACATTTAGGTTTGTTTTCTTTAAGTATTTAATTAATAAAATGGCTTTCTGCATATGGCCTCTCCTTTATGTTACCCAGTCAGGAGCCAGGTGGGTGTAACATCTGGGGGGCTCGTCCAGTATTAGGTTGACTGGAATTAATATGTGCCTTATTCAATGCCTTACAAAAGTATTCCTCCCCCTTGGTGTTGGTCCTGTTTTGTCAGATTACAAGCTGGAATTAAAATGGGGGGGGGGGTTAGCACCATTTGATTTACACAACATGCCTACCACTTTAAAGGTGCAAAATATGTTTTTTATTGTGTCACAATAATTAAGAAAGACAGAAATCTTGAGCGTGCATAAGTATTCACCCCTTTTGCTTCCAAACCCCTAAATAAGAGTTGATCCAACCAAATAACTTTATAAGTCACAATTAGTTTATTAAAATCCACCTGTGTGCAAGTGTAAAATCCACCTGTGTGCAAGTGTCACATGGTCTGTCACATATCTGTGGACCATGGAGCACTCCAAACAGGTCAGAGACAAAAGAGAAAATTATCAATCAATGTGTTATAAAAAGTTAACCTTTTAACATCCATTAATATCCATATCCACCACTAAATCCATTATAATCCATCATACGTGCTGAAGAAATCTTCTGTCTCCTTAGAAACACGACAGCTTACCAAGTGGTATCCTTTTGATATGTCTGAATCACCTCAGCTGGCTCTATTTCATTGTCCTTCTAGAGGTCTGAATTCCTGAATTCCCTGATGTGGAGGTGGAAGCAAGAAAAGAAACCATTTGTGACCATGTTATTTTAGTTATTAACCATTATTTATGACCATAGGTAATGTGAGGAGCACAAACTGACCCTTATGATGACTTAGCTCCCACATAACTACCATGGTCCTATCCAATGCATTCAAAACTGCAGCCATATAACTCAGTCCTCCTTTCAATGTTACGTTTCCTTTTAGCATCACATGGGATCAGCATCCTCAGGTGCTTAAACTCCTTCACTAAAAGCAGACCTCCTAACCTGAACACTCTTTTTGAGAGCACCAGAGCATTGGATTCCTGACCAAGATTTGTACATACTAGAGCTCTAGGGTAAGATCAAACAGAATTATGAGGTAATGACTATCTTCCTGATTAATCATTTAATCTAGAGCTTCACTACAGCATCTAGTGCTTTCAATATCTCAACATTTTGAAGGATTTCATCTTCCTTTCCCACCTTTGACCATTATAGCACCTTCAGCTGCAGTCATAGCGTCTGGTCCAACAAAAGATTCCAACACTGCCAGACATTAGGAGGTGTAAGAAGTGTTCCTTCTTAACAATATCTTCCGAGCACCGCCCTACAACAGCTGAACTAATCCAGAGGCTTTGAGCAGATTGCCAGATTGACATCCTTGAGGTCATCCATATTTCCATATTTTTTTTCTCCAAAGGAACTGCAAATGTGTCATGGCCTTCCCTATAGTATTTCTGGCCACCTCTCCCTGGAGACCACTGATCAGGCATGGCCTTGAAGGCCTCCTTCTTGATATTGCTGATTTCCCTCATAACTGGTGAGGTCTTTGTATTACCACCACCACAGGCAAAACGGCTTACCGCCCACAGCAGTAAGGATACTGGTCCTAACAACGACCTATGACCGTGGACTCTTTTGGGTACACATTGTGTCTCACTTAAAGGGTAACTGTTAAGCTGGCTCAAAACAACATTGGACTCTAAAATATATTCTAGTTTACAATAACTACCACACCCTTTGCAACTCCCACTAAGTAAGAAGAGGAAAGTTCTGTTGTTGGACCACCGGATAATATTCCTTTCCATTCTTTGAAGCTCCTACAATGACTCAGGCTTTGGGGATGATTGGTTCAGCTTCGATATCCTTAGCCTCATGTGATACATGGGAAAAAAATTCTCAGAAAATGGGAATTGAATTTTTCTCGCTTCACCCAGATCCAGCTGGTTATCTCATGACTTTTATGTTATGTTCATGTCCAATGTCCATACTTGCATGGTGGTCCAATTCCTCACTCAGATTTTGATGTAGGAGGGCATTCTTCCAAATCACGTCCCAACAGGTATCTTCATTATTCCATATCAATGCCCGTTTTCCTATTTGTAACTTGCTGTCACATAGATGGATTTTTTTACATTTCTGCAATCTTCTGCACAGACATTCTCCTATTTAGAGTCATAATATTTTTTGACTGACTCATCCAGCGCTGCTCTTGCCGTTTTACTATTAATTGCAACTGTAGTAACTGCTCCCAAAAGGATACTAAATACAAATGTTTAGTATTTTATGTCAGTTTTTCTCAAAACAATCCTCAGGGACCTCCAGATGGCCCATGTTTTTGCTCCCTCCCAACTACCAGGGAATTGGGAGAGAGAGAAAAATGTAGACCGTCTGTTGTCCCCAAGGACTGGTTTAAGAAACACTGTTTTATGTTATTGCGAAGGTGTTACTAATTAATAAGCACCCAGTTAGGCTGCTTGTCAATGAACTTTTCAGAATAGCTGTGCCCCAACAGTTTTTGTGAGCTTTTCGAACTATAATTGGTTTTCAGTTTATCACAGCAAGCAGTCCCCAGGTTACAAATGAGATCTGTTCCCTAAATCATTAAGTTGAATTTGTAGCTAAGTCAGAGAAATAATAATACATAAAAATTATAATGCAGTATATAATATTAATATAATATATAAAAATGGAATATATATTTCTGTAAACAATGTAATTGATTAATATCATTTTTGTTATGAAACCAAAATATGTGCAATATTTTTAGCGAATTTAGCATGCATCCCAACACTTTCTGTGAGAACTGTATATTTAATATGTCCCAGAACAATACAATAATTTGTGTGTTTTTAGTTAAAACTGATTGTGTTTGTTCATTATTATTATTATATGGAGAGCAAAGCTGTAAGACAGATGTGTACATAAATGCAGGTAATATGACAGGCCTTGCATATGTTTTCCTTGCCACTGTATGCGTATGCTCACTATTTATCCAGAGGTAGAAACCCCTAGGTTTGCACAGCGGAAGTATAGTATATTTATTTGGGAATTCTTTTTTTATCACTTCTTTGGCCCAAGGCATTTTTGGGATAGCTTGGAGCAATGAATGGAGTTGCAAGAATAACACTATGATTATTTCTTGCAAAAATCCCTGCCTGAACCCTAACAACATGCATTTGTATGTCCTCCCACCCCCCATGCCCACCTACAAATCCCTGCTGCCCAAAAATCCCTTTGAAAAGTAGCAATATATGAGTGCCTTAGGCAAGAAGTGACCACAGTGTTTCTGAGCAGGCCACCTGAAGACGAGCATGCAGAGAACCCCTGCCTAGACAAACTGGAAGGATATGTTTCTGTCTCAAATACTGAACACAGATTATTTTATTTAAAAAAAATCAGACACAATATTAATCTAGAGAACCATGCACATCTCATAAAGTAGTAGGCAAGCCCTGTTGTGACACTTTTTCTGAAGAAAAAAAAAAATCTGCTCACAATTACAAGAACAGATTTATCCAAATAAAACTCTTTGTAAAAATAACTTTGTCCAATCTATTTTCATCCCAATGTTCTCCAAATCTCTTGCATTTCTTGCAGAATCTCTTGCTTATCAGAACATTAGCAACCTGGAAAAATCAAGGACAGACACTACTGGGTGATTATTTGCCATGAGCGTACTGAAATGTATAATTAGGCAAGTTTATTTGCTTTTTTCCTTCATTTGCTTTAACCCCTACTAGAAGCCTGAGATAGATTTCCCCTCACCCTATCAAAAAGCATACCTCTAACAAGCAGCACTAATACAATTAGCAAAATCATACCACAAAATGTTACCAAATAAACCACAGTTCATTCATAAAACTGTGAATATGTAGATTCACAGACATATTTTTGCTTTTTTTTTTTTGGTTTGTGCGATATTGTTAAGAATAATATAAAGAAAGCCTGCACAGCACCTGTCACGATCAGCCCCGCCCCACGTGTCTGGCTCCCAGTGTTTCCCTCA
>JAODKN010000114.1:25414687-25432081 GCA_026774425.1 Petrocephalus zakoni
GCTCAAATGAAAAAATGTCCCCACGAGGTAAAAAGCATCAGGTTTTACAAAACAAAACCACACACACACACACACACTCAATTGTACATTGCTTTAGATAAAAGCGTCTGCTAAATAAATAATGTAATGTGTGACTAAAATAAAAGGAAATATCCTGGAAAATCATCATCATTACATACTTCACAAAGTCATATTTGGCTTTAGAAATGGCCATGTAGTCTCTAGGGTGACAGATATTAAGGAAATAAAACTCCAGAAACACTGCCAATTGTGAGGCCAAATAATTATAATTATTTCTATACTGTGAAAGTGTCACAGCGGCGTCGGGAATTACGACCCATAGATGCAGCTGCAGGGTTGAGCCCTTCAAAGGGGCGTTTATTCGGGTATACAGGGTGGATACAGCGCACAAAACGGGAGCGAGCGTGACTGCTAGCGTACAAGGCATAGACAAAGACAAAACCCGACCGGGGAGACTAAATATACGAAACACAGATTGCTGACGCAAAACAGCTGGGAACAGGAGGATTTGCACGAGGGAAACAAGGGGGCGTGGCACACAGGAGGACCCGACGGGCAGGGCATGACAGAAAGTAATACCCTATTAATAATGTATTTATAAAACAGTTGTACTTCTGTGACAATAATGCAATTATTTTCTATTTTATCCCTAGTGGAAAACAGCAGAGAGATTGCTAGAAGGGCCATATATAAATAAACAGTAAATATACAATATATTCATAGTTAACTAAAATGGCTGCTCAGAGTCAAGTCCACCTGTAGTGTCAAAATGAATCCACGCCAACTCAGCTTGCAATATAGTATTATATTTCATTAGAATGTTTGAGACAAATTGCCATTGGCAATGCAGATAGCTTATAGGTTACGATGGATCTCTAGTTATGAATCTCACTGGCTTGAATTTAATGCAGACATAAGACATTTTGTGACAAGTACATTCCTTCCCATTTGTCATAACACTGACAACTTCTGCCTCCTCTTGCAAAAATACTTAATGGGTTTAATATTGATTCAAGTAGTTTTTTGATGAAATAATTATTTATTTATAATTTTTTGCATGTTCACTTTTTGCACAGTGTTGCTAAGATTATTTTATCCAGTAAGGATGTTGTCCAAAAATACTCTTAGTCTCAGTGGTTGAACAAATATATAATCTAGTAGAGGCAAACATGCTAATGGTCAGTAAAATCAATGACTGCAGAAATGGATATATTGTTACGACCTTGTCTCTGGGGGGCTAACAGGAGGGAGTGGACAGAGATGGGACAAGATGAGTGGATGGTGAAAGCACGCTTTAGTTATAACAAGGCACTGTATAATGGTACAGTTACTCCGGTGCTTCAAAGGTAATCCATGGGGAAATGTATTAACAAATCCCCAACTGTCTGTGCCAAATCCTGTTACCCTTTCTAACCAATGTAAAGTGGAACAAAAACACAAATTCCATAACTAATAATAACATAAAGCCAAAAAAAAACACTTTCCACCTTCTGCACACACCAGGGAGGGAACAGGCTAAATTATACTCCAGCAAACCACAGTCAAAACCGAGCAATCGTATACAAACCAAGCCGCCATTCAGTGGGCAATACAGGAAGGGAAAACCTTCACACAAACTAGGATCAGATGTACAGCACAACAGGCAAAATGAATACAGATCTCTATATGAAAAATATGAGCAATAGGTGTCATCCAGCAAGCACGGTGGCTTTTTCATTCTGCAGAAGTGGGAACCATGGAAGCAGATGCCTGGAGGGAAGACACGAGATGGATTCGGCGCTTGGCGGCAGACTGTTGCAGCGGGATTAACAAAGAACTGGAAAAGGGACCTGGGTCGGATGAACGGAGAGACCTGCAAGTCAGAGCGAAGAGCTCTCACACATCGTAACATATACGCATTGATATACAAAATGAATTTCACATGTTACTGTTCACATTATTCACTGCTTGTTCACTTCTTATTTTCCAGGTTAATTACAATGCTCGCAGAAGCCTTTGAAGTCAGTAAGAGCAGCCGAGGTAGACCATCCACAGGGTACTTGTGATGAGCGATGATGCAGTCCTTTCTTCTCCTAGGCTGAGAGATGGAGCCTGCACTTGCACTGAGTTAGGGCTTGAACTGTGTTTGAACCTCCTCTCCTGGGACTCTCACTCTGTGGATCGTTAACCAGCTGACCTGCCCAGAACGGGTGGCAGCCCCTCGGTGTGGGAGGTGAGGCCCCCCCCCTGCCAACTCCCCTCCCCTTGGCAACCTGGCGATTACGCACCAAGAACCGATAAAATAATAAGTAAGGGGAGAAAGTGTCTCCTGGGAAACCAAAAGCCAAAGATATTACTTTTTTCATTTTATTTAACTCCGCTACATTCCAGAAAAAAATATATATATATTGGGAAAAATATGAATAAATTCATGACACTCAAAAATAGATTGGCATTGGACTTCTATCATCACAAACTGTATATGTAACTAAATAAATAAATACATCTATATGCAAATTATAAACATATTTAGTGATATTTCTGCCATGTGCGGTAATGACTATTCCAATGTGAATGCAGAGAGTCTCCTCATTTCAGCATGATACTCAAATGGCTCCATGTCAGCTTCTTATGTTCTACACAAAAGCAAGCTTTCCAAATCAGCCAAGAATTTGTGCAAATCAACTTGCCGCGGGCCCCAGGTCTGCTTGCTTTGTGCATAAAAAATCAGCATCTGCTTACAGATCTGTTGAAAGGCTCTTGCATCCTATGCCAACTTATTTCTCCTCTTTTTTGTGTTTACTTGATTGGGCAAGGAAATGGGAATGTTGCGATTTCTGCAGCCAGTGCCTTTAAAATTGAACGTATACTACATTTTCAATTCAGAGGTGACACTCCCGTTGCTCTGCAGCCAGTAGAATTTCACATGCTGTCAGTTCCACAGCTGGGCTCTGGGCCAGACTTCTAGGAAACGGCACTCCCGCGCCTTTGCTCGCAAGCGTTCGGCTGTCGATGTTCCCACCCCATCGCCAAGAGAATAACTCCACAGTTAGATGAAGACATAAAAAACAGCTTTGCTTTGTAGGAATGAGGCACAGTACTCAGTGGAGAGCTTGCAAAAGTCTGCTGCACCCGTGTGACGGCGTCAAACAAATTTCTTCCAGGCAGGAAACGCCATAGGAGATGGTTCACACTCTGTAAAGTTTGAGGTAAAACACAGGGCCACCCCAAAAACTGTTCACAACTCTCTTAAGAATAAAGTGGCTTATGAACACTTCACAATGAGACAAATCTGTTTGCTTTTGCTCCACCCATGACCTTAAATTAAAGAAGCCAATTGCAAAATGAATGAAAAAAGGATGGATGGAGTCTGGAGGGCAGAGTTTGGCTCAGTGGGTTAAACCTCTGTTGCCGGTTGCTGGTTCAAGCCCAGCTTCAGCACGTCTGCGGGCCCTTGAGCAATTCCCTTCACCCCTGGCCACTGCATGTGGTGGCTGCCCTTCATGGCCACGCTTGCTCTCATGGAAAGCAAGGCTGGGGGACGTGAGAAGAAAATTCCCCGCAGGGATCAATAAAGTATCAGTTATTATTATTATTAGACCAATACACATTTTAATAGGTAACACTTTAGATTAACTGCACCTTCATAATGCATTCATTATGCATTCATAGCTTTAATTTACATTAATAACAAACATTACATGATTATAATATTTGTTTTTATCATATAATGTATGTATTAATGCATATTAAAGTTGTTAAGGTATAGTATGTTCAGATGTTAAGCTATACGTGTATGCTGCTTATGAATGTGTTATGAATTCAGTATGAATATCACATTACATTCAGGGTAAGATACCTTGAATAAAATCATTATGAAGGTGAAGTTAATGTAAAGTGTAACCTTTTAATATTTTATTACTGAAGTACTTGAAAAAAATATAAATTGAGAAATATTTAAGTGACATTCATCTAACTAAGTGAAACAATATTCTACATAATTAACAGTCAACAGTAAGTATTTTTGCAAAGCCAGTCAAAGACAGAAATGATCCATGGGCTTCATTTTTGTAATGTAGCAACAGTCATTTTAGTGCAACAGGCCATTGCACAATATTTCATATATTCAGCTCTTTGGTGGGTCAGTACACTGAATCAGAGTTGTATTATCTAGGCCTGTCTGCTGTGAGGACAATTCTGTTCTCAACAGGGAGAGAGAGAGAGAGAGAGAAATCAGACAGCAAAAGTGTAGAGCAGAGAGACAGAGCTCCCTGGCAAAGTGCTCTGGAACACAGACTTTGCTGTCAGGCCTGTATACCATCTTCTGCTTCACAGGTAATTAAATAGATTTCCTGTCTTGTAGCTGCTGAAAGAACATGACCCTGCAGTCCGTGAGTGTGTGCCGTAATGCACTTTAGGTCTCCGCTCAGCACCAGCCCAGCTCCATCCATCTGAATCTTGGTGTCCAAGCCAGGATCAAAAAGAGCACAGGGCACCTTGGGATAAGGTGTCTCACTGCACTCCGGGACAACTGATGGCAGCGTCCAAGGCCATAGAAGCACACTCTGTGCTGACAATCTACACAGCATGCATTCAAAAGAACGAAACAGCTAAAGTGAAGACGGTGTTCTATGTTTTGTACACTCTGCACAGACTGCCGTGCAAGCATTTGCATGGCGTGATCTGTCATGGGCTGCCTCATTTTAAAAAGCTGTATGTGACATGGAAGACTCGTTTATTATTCTAGTCACGCTAACCAGTGACAGCTATGAACAAAACTCTGCAGGTATACAGCAGCAAACCAATTCCACTCACTAAAAAAGGGCAACCCAAAAATGTACATTAGAATTGTGTGGAAATTTCTAAGACCCATGTATTTCTTATAGAATGTCTCTGATATCCTACTATAATAGCTTTTATGAATAACTTCATTTTTGTGTAAGGAATGATGTTTTCTTTAGCTGGGTCAAAATGCAGATCATGTTAGTACTCCGGCAGGGAATGAAGTGTAACATTGACAGCAATACCTAGAAAAATGGAAAAAATGGGGAAAAATGGAGCAGTGGCTTGGGTCTGACCACAGCGCGGCCAGAGAAACACCGTGCAATTGCACAGCAATAAAGAAGCTTGCAATCGAGGTGCAACTGTGAACAGGCAATCAAAATCTGCCCTTTATGCATTCATTAGGGACGGCTTTGAAATCCACTGAAATGTATTTCACAAGAGCAATCTGTACGATCTCCGATTAAATGCATTATGCAGGGCTGGTCTGTTTACAGCAATAATGACGTTAAATACAAATTTGAAGTTTCTTTCAGAAACTCACAGACTGAACTTGACCAAGTGCAAAAATGTAACCCAGTTGTTAACTGCATATTACTGCAATTACTGCAAATTATTCCACTGAATCACTAGCTCTTTTATAACACATTTCCCAGTGATCTGTCTCTTATCAAAATGAGAAGCAAAACTACACATTGATAAGCTGGCCATAATTAGTGAGGTTAATATTATTTTGCTTAGGCTATGGGTCTAAGCAGTTTGTTAACTGACAAAAGCTTTTTGAAAACTTTTGAAAACCGGTTGTTTTTCTATAAATTAGAGTATTACAGAGAAATAGTGCTGTGTGCCTGACTCTGTGGGACTGTCATCTCTCCCAGCAGTGATCGCCATTGCTGTTTTATGGTAGTGGAGCAAGTTGTCTTATTACTGCATCGAATCAAGAGTGCTGGATCAACAATCTTCAAATACATTAATATTACATGACAAGTGGGAGACATCACCATGTTAAATGCAAATCGCCGTGACATCTCTCATGTCTCCATCATTGTTTTGTCAAGGCCCTTCTGGCAGAAACTGTGCAAATGAGCTAAAATCTAGATTCATTTTAACCCCCCCCCCATTTTCCTTTTTAAATGAGGGTTTCTATTTGGATGGGGGGCTGTCACAGTTATTTGTCACAGTTATATGCCCTCTTTTATTCATATTATTTATTAATATATTATACATGTTTAAACTAGCCCTTTTTAAAAAAAAAAATACTCTGACTTTTAGTGGCTGAAGCAAACGCTTCAGTTTTAGTTGTCAAGAAGGAAAGATAAATACTGTATTAAAACTGCCATAACAATAAAGCTGAATGTTAGAAGTGTTGCTATAATAAAGCATTTACAAACATGCTAATTTAAAATAATAGAATTTAATTTAAGCTTTAATCATTTAATAAATCCTTATTGGAAGCGTTTTGACGGAATTTACAGCGTTAATTTTATTTGAGCAAACCCCTACTAGATTTGGAACATTTGGAAATCTGAATTTTACACCAATGTGTTTCGAAGTCTGAAGCAGTCCATTGTTGAGTAAAGTTCCAATTCACCTTTTCTGTCTTTGCCGCATGATTTTGGTCATTCTCATTATGGAACATACTGGGCTGTGTGAGTTTTGCTTTTCAGCTCGAAAGGGGGCTGTCGGAAATGACCGCATTTTATTCTCCAACAGCCCCACCACTTGTTCTGCCCAACTAATCTGTACTTAATCTGTACTTATCCCACACTGACCAACCTGCTCTGTTTCTACTGGATTGTACACCTGGAAATGTTAATGAGTAAATGTCAAGTTTATAAATGTCTTTTTACATGAATGCCTATCTGTGTCTAAAATGTAATTCTGAAACTACAAATCATGTGTATTCCCAGGAATCTGGGGAATATAATTGACTGTAGTAGAAATAAATATTTGAAGATGGTGATAAATACAATGCCAATTCCAAAAAAGTTGGGATGCTGTGTAAAATGTAAATTAATACAGAATGCAATTATCATATAAACCCATATTTAATTGAAAATGATCATGCCCTGCCTGCCTCTGCCTCTCCTGTTTCCTCTTCAGTATGGCCTCAACAACCCATGCATATTTATTGTTTGTCCCACCTATCGTCCTAGTCCTCATGTTATTCAGTCCAGCCGCCTCTCGTTCGCTCACTTGTGAATCTCGGTTATCATGTTTCCCAGCCTCAGTTCTGTCATTGATGTCATTCCTGCTGTTTGCCCGAGTCTTTCCCCGAATTAGTCTTCCCATTTGAACCCCGGGTGGTTCTGTTTGTTTTCTGCCATAGTTGTGTTCTGTTTGGATTTGGTTTTTGCCCCTATGCCTGCCTTTTCGAATGACAGGACTCGGCAAATTGCCACCGCAACCCCAGAGAGCCTCTCACATTCCATCACCTGCTCTGACTGCAACTCTCCGAAGAACAGATTCATAAGCGTAAGGAACGCTTATGTTCCTTTGTAAGCAGGACGTGGGTTGCAAGACCGTAGTGTAGATGGTGTGTCAATAGGGTTGCTACCTGTCCCAGTTTTCCTGAGATTGTCCTTTTTGTGAGCAGCTGCCCCAGAAAATTGATATTCGATTTAATTTAGAATAAAATTAATTTAGAATAAATCCTCACTTGGTTTCCTTCTACTGCTATTCTTTTTTTCTTCCTGGTTATGTTTATACATCCATTCCCATGTCTGAAAGAACACGTAAAATGTAATGAAAATTGGCCATGTCTATACTTTGTTTTGATTAGTAGCAGAAATATGAAAGTTTACAGCACGCAGCGCGTGTGACTTAAATTGAAGAAATATTAGTATATTTAATAGTATAAAACAGTATATATTTTAGTGTATATATAGTATATGTCTAAAAATGGTTTAACCCCATTAAATCACGAGCAAATCAAAGGTGTCACTTGCTCACAGATTCCTCTAAGAAATGCCTCCTGATCTCAGATCCCAGTGCTGGAGTTGCCATGGATGTGGGGCGACTCCTCTAAATAAAACAAAATTTAGCTCAAGAACAGTGCATAGAGAGCTTCATGGAATGGGTTTCCATGGCCGAGCAGCTGCATCCTTGCCACATCAGTGCAATGCAAAGCATCGGATGCAGGGGTGCCACTGGACTCTAGAGCAGTGGAGACGTGTATTCTGGAGTGATGAATCACGCTTCTGTCTGGAAATCCGACGTCTGGGTTTGGTGGCTGCCATGAGAACAGTACTTGCCTGATTACATTGTGCTGAGTGTTTGGTGGAGGGGGGATTATGGTGTGAGGTTGTTTTTCAGGGGTTGGGCTTGGCCCCTTAGTTCTAGTGAAAGGAACTCTTAAAGCTTCAGCATACGAAGCCATTTTGGACAATTTCATGCTCCAACTTTGTGGGAACAGTTTGGGGATGGCCCCTTCCTGTTAGAACATGACTTGCACCAGTGCACAAAGCAAGGTCTACAAAGACAAGGAGCGAGTTTGGTTTGGAGGAACTTGAGTGGCCTGCAGAGACCCCTGACCTCAACCAAATAGAACACCTTTGGGATGAATTAGAGCGGAGACTGCGAGCCAGGTCTTCTCGTCCAACATCAGTGTCCGATCTCACAAATGTGCTCCTGGAAGAATGGTCAAAAATTCCCATAAACACACTCCTAAAGCTTGTGGAAAGCCTTTCCAAAGGGTTGAAGCTGTTATAGCTGCAAAGGTTGGGCCAACTCCATATTATAGCCTATGTATAAAGAATGGGATGTCATTGAAGTCTGTGTGTGTAAAGGCAGGCGTCCTAATACTTTTGGCAATATAGTGTATATTTATGATGAGGAGGACTCATTTACCATGTTGGAATTTTTAAGAAGCTTCCCCTTAAATGTTAATTGATTTTATTATGTAGCTTTTGCTAGAACTTCAAGGTGGGACCTCCCAAAGACAGACGTATTTACTTTGGGACCTAAAAATTAATTTAAATAGTTTGTAACCTTTGAAGACAGAATTGTACTGCACATGTCAAAATGTCATAGAAAAGTGGGAGATACTTTTGCAAGTGTTTATCATTTATGAGGAGAAAATGCCTTGGTGGCTCTTTGGACAGTACTGCTGCCTCATAACTTCACTGGTGGGAATTTGAATCCCACACAATGGCAGTATTTACCTCCACTCTAACTGTGTTTTTGCACTGGGCCCCCTGCTCGCAATATACAGTCACTATGCTTGAGAGAGTGAAGGGTCCCAAAGTGACTTGATGTGTGCCCCTAAAGCAGCAATCCCACCCCATTCTCTGTTTGCGATGTTTGCATGTTCTCCCTGTGTTGCACATGTTTGCCCTTCCTCAATCAAAAAACATACCATTTCTAAATTGCCTATTGCTTTCTCTGTAACTGGCCTGTATCCCTATGTTCCCCTGCTCTGTGCCATACACTGCCTGCTGTAGGCTACAGGAACCCCCATGACCTTGTACTCGATGAGTGCTCGGAATATAGATGAATCTAATTAAGTGAGAATTTTCCATTTTAATATTACAGAGTGCTTTGTGTTGATTGGACATTAAAAATAAATCTGATGAATTATACTTTGATTTAAAATGTGTATAAACAGAGATGTAACAGTAACAGAGATGTTTAGTCCCAAGAAATGTAAATTGTCCACCTCTTGCATTTCTTTTCTGATTCATAGAAATAAATCAGTTTCCATTTTTGTTGTGTTAACTCAACCGCACTTCATCCCTGTATAATTTGTAAATATGCTTCTTCCTTCCGAGTCGAGTTCCTGGCACAAGTGGTTATATCCCAACCAGAAAACATTTTCATAATATGTATACAGGCTTCCTACTGCACAGCAGAGAACACATTACACTTTTAAGCAGTAATAGTATAACATTAATTAATTTTAGATATGCTCTGAGATGAAGGCTGGAGCTCTGTCAACTTGAGCCATGATGGTGACATGACTGATGCTTGTGACAGCCTCTCCAATTTCTGATAACATGGTGCCTTTATTTTTTTATTTTATTTATATTTTTTATCTTTGTGTACGTCTACATTGCCAAGTGCAGCTAGTAGACATAAATATGAGAAATATGCTTACAATCGTCAGTTTCTTTTGGACGTTGGTAATAAAAATGACAGTCATGAGAATCATTGACAGTGAGAGCTAAGTTAACTTAGTGTGCTTGGCCAGCTACAATCTGGTAAGTTTCGGGGAGATGGACTGGCTGTTTACGTCAATAAATCATGGTGTCAAAATGCCGATTTTTCACAACTCTTTGCCACATGTTGAGTTCATTACTGTGAAATGCAGACCCCTCTTTTTACAGAAAGAGCTGATGGCAATCGTTGTTATGGCAGTCTCCGTACCCCAGACTGATAGTGTGAAGGAGGCTATGAATGAACTTTACAACAACATAAGCGAGCAACAATCTTAGAGTGGCCAAAGAGGCTACTGCAGCATAGCTAGAAATTACAGAATTGGGGCATTTTTAAATAAACATGCAGCATCTTATCTTATGTTATCTTATCTTAACATGTGACAACATCACAGACTTGCAAGAGTATACAAAGGGTGTTATTGGACATAACGGCAACTGCACAGACAACGTGACTGTTGTAAAAACTATCAAGAAGCACACCAACCAGAAACCCTGGCTGACTGGCGACATCTGCCTGCTCCTGAAAATCCAGAATTCAGAGCAACACGGCAGCATGTAGACAGGCGAGGAACAACTCACCACCAAGTGACCCCTGAACGTGAAAATTCGTAAATAATAATTGAAATTATTGAAAATGCTAAATTAATTGCCCTGAACTGAAAGTTCAAAAGTTACTACAAGGGATGAGGGATTCCACAGTCACAAAGACAGCCAATACTTGAGGCTAATTATTGAGACAAAGATACACAAGCCAAGATGCTTAGATTTCACAGTTTTTTTTTTTTTTTTAATATTAAAGATTGCAGTAACACTGAAGAAATATTGAATAACAATGATATTTATATTTCATATAATTTTATGTGATCCAAATCATTTTCAGTTCTGTTTTAATAACTATTTTTGGCTTGCGTTGTCTGAGTTTCTGTGATCTTTTGGCCAAGTTCCAAAAATACTCTGATTTAATTGTTCACAGCCAACTCACAATGAATTGAAACCACTAATATCAAATTTGTGAATCTGGAGGGATGATTGTATTTACAGTAATCTGACCCCATGCTTAAACTTCTTTGTGTGTGTTCAGACATTTTTAGGTTTTGATAGTTACAACGAAATATATTTTTTCTTTGTAGTTCTTGCTGACAAATCAATTTATTCATGGCAGTCTTTAAGAAGTTCAGGAGTCCATATATGTGTGCAGTTCATAATTATAGTGTGATCTGGCTAATTGGACACTCACAGCTTTCTTCAGGAGGAGTGGGAGGGGAGCTGTGAATGGTGTGATATTATAACCTCAACCTATGCAACACTTCCTCTGTGAGTTCAGCTGGTGAATTGTCCCTCAGGTAAATCCTGTTTGGTGGATAATCCCTTTTCCATCTGCCGGACAGACACTTTTGGTAATGAAATGGCCACAGGTACCTTCTCCCCCATCTCCTCTATAACCAGCCTCAACCCCCCCCCCCACACACACACACAAGCACACATCACAGCAAGTCAAGGAAGTGAACACAATGATGCACTCTGGGCTTAACCCCTCTGACCACTGGAAGAGACTGATCTGACCAAAAGTCAGAAGCCACACACATGCTCTCACGTCTATTATGTAGAGTAACATTGACTGAAAAACAATCAGTCAATCAATCAATCAATATATCTATATTAATATATTGAGAGAATAGATGTGGTGTATGGTATGTAGGGGTTAATATGTGACAAGCCTTGCATAATATGTTTTTAAAGGCACAGCTGCTGAGGCACAGATATGTAAATAATATATTAAGCAATCGCTTTATTAATTTGGCTTTATGTACCTCCTGGTATTCAGTATGGGTTATGGGTATTGGCAAAACCCAAATTATTTAGCGTTTACTAATTATTAAAACCACATTTGCGTACCATTTTATTTAGGCAGGACTACAAGTGCATTATATCAGTAACTCATTTTGCTTTTTAATCACTGCCTACGGCACTGGTGTTGTTTACGGGACTTGAAGCGATTTCTTAGTTTTTATAGTTTCCGTTAGGTTAATCACACATGGATTTTACTACTGCGATCTGCCTGGCCTGCACTATGTGTGCAACCAAAGAAAGTTAATAATCATTCTTCTTATCTGAGACTTCGATAGTACTGTGGTATAATAACAATTTAAAATTGTCCTCACATAGCTGACACTGCCAGCATTTACACCTTTGTAAAAATAGTCCGTTTCATTCCTCAATTTTCTCATTCTCAGTCTTTGTTGCCTGTCTGTATGTCCCTTTCACAGCTGACCAAAGCATTCACGTGCTCCCATTGCTTACCCAACTATAGGTCAGCCTACTGAACCCTTCTGTGTGCTCAGCTGCACAATGTCGGTAGAAGCCATTAGTCCCTGCACACTAGTTCATGACTTGCCTGACAAAACAGCCTTTTGCAGAACCATGCTAAGTGAAAAGAAATAATGCTTGAAATAATGAAAAACAAGGGTTTTAATTATGCTAAATTTTTATCACTCCACATTTTCCAGCATTTCACTGAAATTTCACAACAGCAACCGCCGCTGTAACAGTTGGGTTCCATCAGTACAATATGACAACTGTGTTTAATACTCAATGAAAGCATGTCCCACTGCTTTGGTCAGCCAAAATACAGGAATGATATTTTTTCTTATTTTGATAGCGACTATACCACAATATTAGCAATTAAATTTTTTAAATGTAAATGAAAATAACTGGCAAATTATTTAAAACATATTTTGGAATATGGAATTTGCCTTTACCAATATTGTACAGTACATTAAAATGTCTCAAAAGACTTCAAGTTTCAAGTTTTTTTCATTTACCAGGGTGTGACATGCTTTACAATAAAGAACTACAGTTATCAGCATCAGTGCCTGACATTCCTTTGCTTAGCTACCATTATAATACCATCCGAATAGACATGATTATCTTCCTTGCTCGTTTATTTTATTGGGCATTTTACGACGGCAAACGGCAGGTTGGTGGAGTGGTTAATAAATAATAACTCTAGTTGTGAATGTGCACAGTCCAGAGTGAAATATTATGTTTTATTTATCATTGTGAAACAATGTTCATGAGGTTACTGAATCCTTTACAACAGTTTCGGTTGTTGACTGTATATGCTAACACCTGGCTGACAGAGGGCCTCAGTGTGAGGTTCACGGCTCTGCAGAGCTGGAAAGTTTTATGAAACTCTACCTGCACAGCTCCTTTGAATAACTGCAGACAAATTTGTATTTGTGAACGGACACTCAGATGTGCACTCTGCCTCGAACCTATTAGTCTCAACATGTGTACAGCGCCCTGGGCACAGTCAACCTCCACCCACTCCTCACCTGTCCCCTACCTAATGTTTCCCTCTTGATAAATGACAGTGTCCAGAGGCAGACAAGGAAAGGTAAAAGCAATTTTCCCATGCACATTCTTTTCTAAGGTAAACAGTGCATCATGATTAAATTATTTGATTTGTTAGACAATAGTATGCCATGGCTGTGGATCTGTGTCCCCTTGGCTGCAGTGGTGAACTGCTAAAGCAATCCTCCAGAAACACACACCAAATAAAGTCTCCATTTTTGGAGTGAATAATAGGTACTACCCTGCTGTACCATCACTAGAGTTTTTGAGCATATCAGACAATATACAGTGAAACTGACAGTGCCTAACTGACATCCGTTATAGAACCTCTGAGGGAGTCTGAGCACTCGGGGAGAGTTAATCTTCCCATTTCATTACGTGTGCGTCAAACACACAGCCTCTCTTTGTTCTGCCTCAGCTATGGGAAAGGAAAAGGCTGATGCCTGGCAACATGACAGGGGGGAGTGTTACTAGGTGCCAGGAGAGTGTGTGGCACAGGTGTAAAAACCTGCAGTGCACTCCAGGGTCACTGAGCTTGGAGCGTGGATCACATGTAATCTGAAGGTCCTCCTCAGGCCACTTTCTTCCTGAAAGCATGGCACGGACTTGTTTTTAACATCCCTATACAGAGCCCTCTGGGAGCCTTTGGCAGCCGTCCACTCAGTCGTCATGGAACACCTGTGCTGTGTGGTGGTGCCTTAGTTAGATCGTGACTCTCCCTTAAATCGTCCCCAAGCAGACACACGGCAGCCGTCAGTGTGTGCAGGTCTCAAGGTAGACCTTGCAGTAATCTGCACCATGCCACTCGGGTGCCATTCTGGCCACGGTGACAACACCATGAATCTGCATGAAGGGCCTCTGAATTTCTGAGCAGTGCGCTGTCAGAGATTGGACAACCAGCATCCAGGATTATGATCTGCATTACCAGCATCTCAGGATCCCACAGACACATAGAAATTGTATTGTTGTTTTAGCACTGTACCTGCATCCTTTCTTAAATATTACCACCTTCATACTTCATCATTCTGTAATTTCTGTAAAAGTCACAGTTGCAACATACACGGGGACTGCATTCTCTGCATGTTCTTGGTTTTATTATATTCACCTTCAAAATGTATGCAAAGAACATTAATAAGCAGCATGTACGTATACCTAAAGCATTGCATTCATAATACTTTCAAAGAACAGACATTGCAACTGTAATATATATTAATAACAAACAGTATAATCATATAATGCTTGTTATTAATGTAAATGAAAGTTGTTAGGGTATGTTAGAATGAGAAGGGATACTTACATGCTGCTTACGAATGCATTATGAAGGTGTAACAGTCTGGTTAAAATGAATTTAGAATAGTTAACCCGAATTACTTCTGTAATTGTCATGGGAGAAATACGAAATTATATGCTGTGAGAAATGCCTCAGATAAATTAGAAAGCATAGCTGCATCCATACTTTCTCTCAGTAATCCGTGGAATTCAGGACAAGTCCAGGAAATCTGTGAGTTCAGGGACATGCTGACCCACTTGTGAGGTCCTTAGCTTTGGTGGGTCATACTGCCCACTCTGGGATTTGTTAGTACCAAAAGCATCATCACAGCCTAAGGCAAGGTAAAGACAAAATCCATCCAGGCCTCTTTTAAAGTAGCTATTTAATAAATACATTGTGATAAAAGTGCAGGAACATAAAATGTAGTAAATGCAATATGTATGTTGTCCATTAATTTCAAACTATACAGTACAATACAGGATATAATCCAGGGGTAGCCAATCTTATCCAAAAAGGGTTGCTCTGTATGTATAAGTTTTCACTGCAACTCCCTAATTAGGTTACTAATTAGCGGATGGATTGGCTGAAGAGTTCTTGTGCCTGGGTTTGAACAGCTGACCTAAAGGTTATCCCAAAACCCTGCACACACTCTGGCCCTTTGTGGATAAGATTGGCCACCCCTCATATAATTGTGCTCTCAGGGCTTCAAACCAGTCCATACCCAGCTCAAGTCCAGATCTTCATCAAAACCAGACCCCTCCCTAATCATCCGCACCAGTTTACTAAATATGGCCTGTTGAGCATTTCCTGTTATATTAGTTAAATACCAGTTCAATGAAGTAGTTCACTGTGAGGCATTCTGGGTCTGCTCTGTACTAGGCAGATTGCCTGACCTTTGATTGCCCCGACTATTTCTCCTGATTTTTTAATTGCCAACTCCTTTCTTTTTCTGTTTCTCAACATTACAGTTTGGATCCTCATCCTGATATTGTTCTGCCCTGTTTTTTTTAAAACTGATTTCCTGTGTATTCCTATGTTTTGGCTTTGGTAAACGAATGACCATGGAATATTCCGTGCATAGTCTGATTACAGAGTACCTCAAAATCGATAGTAAGTGCAGTAGAGCTCCACCCCATCCTGTCTTGCAAGAAGGCGATGTCTGCTGAACTGGTGCAGGCTTGCTCTCTAATCTGATAACGACTCCTCTAATGTCAACATCTACTATGCCCTCTGAGATCCATATCCCACCATCAGCTCCATCCCTGCCATCCACCTCCAGCCTGGGTCAGGGAGACCCATCATTTCCTTGCTTGGGAAATATGATGGCAATCGGGACAAGTGCAATTCCAATGCCTCACGCATGATCTAATCCAGCCTGTAGCAGGGAAACTTTCAAACTATACATATTACTGAAAAATTGGGAATGAAAATAAGAAAGAAAATCTCCAGTAAACCCCCAAAATTGGACAGACTAATCTTCCCAGATGTTATATGATAACTGCTCATAATTTTAAAAAGATGTGATTATGTCTTCTGCTCCCATGTTTTATACATTCTACAGCATGTATAGGTTAGGCTTTCCTATCGACGTTGCTGACAATTTTGAATACCATAAATATTTAGTTTTAGTAGAACTTGAGGATAGGATTCTCATACAATAGCACTTTATTTGAGATTAAACTGATCAAGGGATATATAGATACAGCACAATTTAGATTTGGCTGTAGTCCCTCCTGCCCTTCGTACACTGTCTCCGGTTTGGCACCAGCACTAGCACCGAGCACATGGGAACCCTGGGTCACAGTCAGGTGAGGGTCTTAGAGCTCAAAGCCAAGAGCTCCTGCATAGCAGTCAGCAGAACAACTCACCAACAGGTTAATCTTGGCAGTGAAAGCAGAAAAGCTTCTCATAATTGGGGACCGGTAGTTGTAAATGTAAGACTTTCTAACAAGAGTGAAGCAGTGGTTTTCGTAACGATGCCTCCCTGGGGCCAGACTTTCCAACATTGTGGTGAAATTGGACTCTCCTGTAATTAAGTTTCCACCTTGGTTGTTCACATTGTAACTAATGATATAAAGTCCCAACAATTTGAAGTATTAAAGAGCAAATTTATTTGTTACTGTTGCTGTTGTGTCCAGAAAGAAAATATATGAATCCAGTTGTCTCGGGCCCCGTACCATAACCTATAGCAAGCTAATGTTCCTAAAACAGTGGTCTGAGACATGAACATTGCCTTTATTAACTGGAACCTTTTTCGGGCCTGGCTTTAATAAATGGGAATTTCTTCATCCTAACAGGAGGGGATGATTTATGCTATCCCAAAACATGGCAAACCATTTGGCTATCTGACTACTAACAGCACAACCTGGGCCCCAGCTTATTTTCCCACGTTTCTGGCACTGACCTACAGCACCCTTAAATCAAACACCTGCTCAGAAACATGAATCATATGAACCTAGATAGAGTACAATAACTATTGCTAGACTAAGACTTGAACTTTTATTATTCTCTACGGACACCTGTGTTGATAGCTTAATACTGTAATACAGAAACTAGAAGACCCAAATGCAGAGTGTAGGATCACCCACCCATGCAGGCCTCCAACATTCCTAGTTTTATGGCCGCTGAAGGTACCAAGGTACCAAGGCGAACCAAGGGGGGTCAAATTCGCACCCAAGACTCCCCAGAGTACAGCAGGGGGAGATCCACATTCCAAGTTTAATGAATCTCAGATGCATAGGACCATGGAAGAAGGTCCTGATAATTTAAGGATCTTCCAGCACGCTGGAAGAAGGCAGATAAGAGGCAGGAGGGGGGAGTTCTGCCCCCCCC
>JAODKN010000114.1:25486316-25503737 GCA_026774425.1 Petrocephalus zakoni
ATAAACTGTTATATAATAATTAAGCTGGAAAAATGTCCTTGATTAACCCGCGCCTATTACTGTACGCCGTTTTCCCTCACTCGAAAACTCCATAAGTCGAAATTTTTTTTGGTCCCTTTGAGTTCGATTTAGCGAGGTCTGACTGTATTTGATTTTATGTGATTCAAATAATTTTTGGTATTTTTTTTGGCTTGAGCATTGTCTGCGTGTTTCTGTGATCTTACAGCAAGCTCCAATAATATTTCCATGTAATTGTTCATGGCCAGGTCCTGAATAACCAAAAGTGAAGTTCGCAAATATGAAAATGATTGCATTGTATGTAAAAAATTCACATGTGGATTCATGTATTAAGGTTGAAGTGTAAGGTTCAGTGTAAGGAGTATTTTACAATTGATATTTGACCTAAGATTATGTACAGGCAAAAATCACACAATAATTATGGTTCAGGTATACTGCCTGGCCAAAAAAAGTCACCATTTAAATTTAAATCAGCAAGTACTTAAGAGCCAATGATTGGATCATTATTACAGCTCAGAAATATTATGCAGCAATAAAGTGAATTCAGCTGAGTACCAGAATCTACTGAATGGCCAGGTTATCCCATCAATAGACTTTTTCTTTTCTAATGGCATGGGCATATTCCAGGACTGGAATGCCAAGAATCATCGGGCTCGAATTGTGAAAGAGTGATTCAGGGAGCATGAGGAATCATTTTCACACATGAATTGGCCACCACAGAGTCTTGACCTTAACCCCATTGAAAGCCTTTGAGATGTGCTGAAGAAGACTTTACAGAGTGGTACAGCAACTCACCTATCATCAATACAAGATCTCGATGAGAAACGAATGCAATTCTGGATGGAAAAAAATGTTGGGATGTTGCATGAGCACATGGAAGCAATACCTTGATGAATGTGCACCGTAAAAAAAGCTTAAGATACAAAATATTGAAGTGCGTGAGTTTTTTGGCCAGGCAGTGTATATCGATGTCATTCTGGGAACCAGTAAATAATTGTAGTTGTACAGCATGTGTGCAGGATAAAACTGTGTTCTATGATCGACATCACTGAGAGCCAAGGAGGGAAACCAGGGAGCCAAATCGATTTCGGGGATTGGGGTTGGGGGGGTGGTGGGGGTGTCCCTCTACACTGCTTTCAGGTGGTTATTGAGGAAGCTAAATATTAGGTCAGATTTGTGCTCAGTGTATCGACCCCCAGCGGTCTTTGTCTCTACCTTTGTTACACTTACCACTTCTTGTGTGTCAGACCTTAAACCAATCTCATAACATTATTGTTGTGCCTGTACGCATGAGTATACTGTATGTGCGTGTATATATATATATATATATACACATATGTATTTGTGTGTGTGTGTGTGTGTGTTTTTAAAAGGGCAGTGCTTATTATTGTTATAAAGGAGCAGCAGAATTCGTAGCATCCCTCTGCACTCCAGCCACTGCCAGGTGGGTGTTATAAATACAGCATTCTAATGTTAACTTTATGATGTTGCCGGTGTGAGCCTATGACCCACTCGGGGCCACTTTGCCGCCCACCCTCCTCCTCTTCTCCCCGTCTTGGCCTCCTTTTCCCCTCTCCCTCTCCTTTCCTCTCAGCTGTGGATTTACGGCCTGGCCCTGGAAGGATGGCAGTAGTAAATTTTCCTCCTCTGCTGAATAATTCATAGAAGGGACTATGACACATAAATAACAGATGAGGCCTCTGGTTTAAGAGATAAAAGCTGGAAAAGTGTCAGGCTAATTGACCATGATGGAAGTGTAATGGTGAAATATTTGATTGTGTTTTTGTGAGAAAGCTAAAGTGTGTGTGTATGTGTGTGTATGTGTGTAAATGCGGGAAAGAATTTATAAGAACCTGGTATAAGAAACAACTCTGAAATGTTTGCCCTCCTCTTGTCTCTGTAACAATCCTGAACTGCAGTATATAGAATACTAATTTTGAGGAAAAATGGGACTAAACCCCTTTTTTTCAAAACAATATGAAGTATTTATACAATTAAACAATGTGTACATTTTCAGTGTTTTCATAGAAATATTCTAAATCCTGCAGACTGCATTGTGGCCATTTTTTCTCAGGTCAATTTGTGTATATAGCAAATCGTATTTGGATATTAGGTTTCAAATTTTTTTTCAGGAGACTAATAACTTTTCTGCATTCTTCAGTATTACAATACTTGACCTCCATTGACCTCTAAGTTACTTGTAGAACACGACCACCATGGGCTGCCGCTGCAACATTTATGCAGCCTTATCTCTTTAACAATCTCCCTTAAAAACATCAGGAACAGCATGTCTACTAAGATAAAAAAAAAAGGAAAGAAAGGAAAAAGATTCACCATCGATTTGGTTTCAGGAGCCACACTCTGACCTTTAACAATGATAAGATGATGAAGGTCGATCCAGCTCTGGATGGTCTGTCTTTGACATGGACCCATGGTCTGAGAGTCTCCCAGGATCGAGTGAAACTGAGCTATGAATTGATGAAATGATGACTGTCAGGTTGACCTTTTTTGCAATGCATCTTGGGTCAAAAGTCAGAATATTTTCCTCTTTGAATTGTTCTCAATACGTCACTGTCTTGTTTATAGTAAGTGACAGGGGATGGCTGCATACTAAATCACTTACTGCTCACGTCCTCTGTAGTGATTGGCTTTATCATTTGGCACAACCTACAATATCCTTTTATATTTTACACTGATACCTTTGCAAGTCACTGAACCTTACAGTAAATTACATCTTAAATGCAAAATATGTCAGAAGAATAAATAATTACCTGAACTTCCTCAAAACACTTTCTAAACCTCTTATGCTGACACCATGAATCTGTTGAAGGAATGTAATTGCTGATTTTCATATCCATTAATACTTGCCCGGAGAAATGTACACGTGATATCCATGACATTGTTAAGAAAGTTTTACTATGACATGATGTTTGTAGTATTAAGGATTCATAACCTGACATGTTGAATTTACTATAATATGTTTTAATATATGTAAAATCTGGCCTGACAGGCAATAACGGAACTGATTTTGGCGACGACGAAAAAGTCATTTATATGCAGTGCTCAGATAAGTGTCACTGTAAATTTCAGCCATTTAAACCAGCAGTGAATATTTTATGAACTACACGTGTTCGTTATTCATGCCAGATCACTTGTCAATATTTTTGGCACATTTGTTACTGCTACACTAAAATCATCACAGAAAAAAACACTGCAACAATTTTCAAACATTATATTGCAGTGCCACACTTTTAATTAGTGAAATACATATGTTGCAACTTGTAATACCAGCAAAATGTGTGGTGATTCCAGGATTACTGCTGCTGTCCTTAAGTTATCTGTTGTTGCAAGTAAAATACATTTCTTATTGAATCTGGGTAACTTAGCTCGTTAGGTTTATTGCTGTTGTTTTTCTGCCCCTGGCTCTGTGTGTATGAAATTTTCATGGTCTCCCTGTGTTTTTGGGGGTTGCCTATGTGATGTCTCTGAATAGTGAGTTCATGCATGGGATGGATTTTCAAAGTCTTAGTCTACTCACACAAACAAACCAGACACACACATGGGCAACCTAGCAAGGCCAATCAGCCTCAGTATGTCTTTGGACTGTGGGGGGAAGCTGGAGAAAACCCCACAATGTCACACGGAGAACATGCAAACTCCACACACATGGAACTGGGCAGGATTCAAACCCCAGTCCCAGAGGTGTGAGGCAACAGTGTTAACCACCGCACAACCATGAGCACATATGAGTTATTAGGACTGCACTACTAGGTGATGGTGTTGGTTTAAATCTCTTTAATTATAGCAATTACCCTATGCGAGTACCCTATATGCAATTTAGATATTGTACAAGGTAGTAAAAAAGAACATTATATTAAATGGTGTGTGTATCTGTGTGTTGTATCTTGTTATTGTCCAGTGAAGTAAATTTGTAGAATTGTTACATTCAACACACTTCACACTTCTATGTACCTCTGCATATTTAATTAGTTAAATATATACATTATGTTAATTTTATTTCCAATATTAGGGAAAAGCAGTGTGTTTAATTTGGTATTAGAATTCTTAGCCAAAACCCACTGTTTTTAGTACTTAGATATTTCTCTCCTTGGTTTTTGTGGGGTCAATTTCATTATTGTTACTCACATTTACAGTTTCAAATATTAATGTAGTAATTTGGTAAACATAAAGCACTGAGCAGTGGGGTTGTATTTTTGGTCTGCGGTGAGGGAGGCCTTGGACATGCCTGCAGGGATGTGGCATAGCTGAGGACCCCACTTGATGAGGAAGCAGCAGGATCAAATGAAACCAGCCACCGAAGTGGTGAATTGTGGGGCAGCTCAGACCTTCAGAATCAGCCAGCATGAGAAATGGAGAAGAAAATCAATATTTTAGTGGCGTGGTCAGTCAGGCCACAGAAAATGACAGTAAACATCATGAAAAGATATAAGAACAGGGAATGAGGAGAAAATAGAAAAAGATAAGAGAAAAACAGTAAAGTAAATGACATATGTAGCTATTTTCTCTGAGGCTCAGTCATGTGTGGGAGTTAAACCTTCTTTTTCTATTACCTCTCCAGTTAAATTTCAATTATCTCAATTGGGAAATAAGTTCTCAATCTCTGCGCCCTTTTTGTGACAAGGAAAGGCTTTTGGACAGTATTCAAAATACTGTTTGTATAAGCTAATCTGTAACTCCGAGATAATCTGCTATCCCTTTTCTCAATGAAATTTGAAAAATATAATAAATTAGTCTACTCCTGCAAACAAGCACCAGATTCAAGAAATGTCTTCAGGGAAAACTTACTTCTTTCAAAAACATTTCGAAGCAAATACATCCTTTACATTTGGTGTTAAAACCAATATTCTTTTCAGTATTTTTTCCAATTCAAATTTTAAACTGAAAGATCATGTATTATATATTATTGACTGATTGAGAGCATGATTCATTGAATGTGATTCATTTTGACTTAAATATACCTAGTTTCCCTTTAATATTTCTTCATTTATACTAACACTTTCTGTACATGTATGCATTTTACTGTAAATTATTATGGCACGTTCTGTAAATAATGCTGTTCTGAATTTCTGGTCAGATGCTAACTGCAATTCATTAGCATTGTACTTGTACTCTGCACAATGACAAAGCTGTATCTTATCTGAACCTGATCTGATTCTTCATTTTTATTTAAAAAAAATATAATTAAGACATGGCTTTAAGTTAAACATGTACCCCTGATCATTTTCAGCCGGTTACTATGCTTTCTCTTTGTTATGGCTGTGGTATAAGTATATACAGTGGTTCTGACTATGATTGAGAGGGTGATTTTAAGTTTGGTTGTTAGTAGGGGGAGATAGAATATCTTCTTCAAGCCTTAGGATAGTGCTTTTATGAGACTTTCATTGCAAAAGCTATATCAACCTGTCCATTATTCCTGAAGCTATACCCTTCTCTTTTTTCTGCACTCTTTTTTTTTTCTTTTTCCGCCCTCTTTTGTCCTGTGTAGTTTATTTCCACAATGTAGTTTAAGGCAAAAGTAATAAACAAAGCACATTAAAGCGCTCTCAGTGTGTGTCGAAATTATTTTTACATGGGCACTTCTCCCCAAGATCTGCAGCACATAAAACAGAGCTACGTTTTGCAGTGTCTGTCTAGATGGAGTTTATTTGTGCCTGGTCTGTCCCAAATCTCTCTTAATGAGAGCTGGAGGTTGCACAGAGGGCACCCTCAAGAGCCATTTTAAATGTTGCACATCAGCGAGTCGACTGAGAGATTAATTCCAATTCCAGCCACCTGCTGCATTGCTCGTCCCCTTCGTAATGTCCTCATGGCTATTCTCTCTGTGTTTACGTAGCTATTTACAGCACTAGTCATCTTATTCATAAATAGGTATGCAAGTATGTATCATTTTAGATTTCGCACTGTAAAGTTAATACAATGCGTTCTGAGTTACAGAACACAAATCATGTACTCTGAGTAAGAATTATGAAACATGACAAAATGCAGTCTGATAATGTGCTGCATAAGAAACAGGGCCAAGGGCTTTTGATATAATTTTCATCCTTTGCATTATTATTTGAAGACAACCAGTTTAGATAAACAGTTGCCTAGTACCTATGGTTGAAATAAGATGAATGAATGTATGGATGAATGGATGAATAAATACATGAGAAGTTTTGCTTTTCAGACTCTTGGAGGATTTTCCTCTGAGTTGGGAGATCATCTGCATGCAAAGAGGCAGGAATCAGTGGGAGGCCCTGCTGGAACAGGTCAGAGGAAGCAAGAAGCATGATGGATCCCTGAGCTGCTTCTCAGCGCCGTTCGCACACCATTGTCTTTCATAAGCTCACATTCTGTCATTAAAGTATGGAAAAGCCACGGGGAGGCAGATCTGCCATCTCCCAGAGTTCCCCTGGACACTTTCCAGGGGAAGGGAAAAAAAACTACATATATAATAGAGAATGAGAGGAAGATGGGAAATGAAAGCTGAGGATAGAGGTGGGGGGGAGATGCTGACATAGGCAAACTAGGCTTGTCAAACTGTCCAGCTAGCCCACCCCCAGCATTTAAGCAGCATCCTTCCAGGTTTATCCAACCAGCCCCACAGTATGAAAGAATCCCCTAGGCAGCCTCTCCCAGCTGGAGCCGTGACAGCGTTTGCCTCCGTGACCCATACTCTGGTGTGCGATGTTTCAATCGGAGATGGGCGGACAACGCGGACGGGGCCTCGGAGAAACAGGCCATGTGGGGGGGGGCTAGCGACTATAAAGCTAAATTATTGCCAATCAGATTTTATTCACAGCTGAGCTGCTGGACAAATTGTGGCCCGTGCTGTTTGCTGTGGGTCAGGAGAGTCTGCGATTTCATTTGAATAAGTCACACCCGGCTCGCAGCACGGCCCGCTGCGTCTCGAGATCTCTCTAGTGGGTCAGGTGGGGGCCATGACAGACCACACAAAGCAGCAGCGCTGCTCGAATCGAAAGGATGGGTGACATAGGCAATTCTGGAGTCAGGAAACAAACAGATTTATGTTTCAGCAGAATATCATTATTCATGACTGTGAGCCTGACATCCAGATCCAAAATAGTTTACTACATATAAAAATGTATTATGCATATCAACAAATACAGTTATTATTTACAAAATAATGGTACTTACAACAGTACAGTACTTATTATACATGTTACTAACATGTTATTAACAGACTGACCATAGTATGTTTTTTACTGTTGTTTTTGTGTTCTTTGGCCACTAAATTTATCAAACCCACTAAAGTGGCTAAAAGTTGATGTTTTGTTTTGAATGGTGTTTAACTGTATTGTTTTGGATCGTTCAGTTTATTCATTGAAAAAAATTATAAATGTCCAGTGCATAACAAAAAAGCAGAAATAATAAAGAAAGCGATGACTGAATAAACCCTAACAGGTCGACAAATAAACTCTTTATTGGGCTCCTGTAAACTACCAGTTTTCAGCTATAATTTTAAAGTTGTTCTTTAGTAACTGATATTGAACGTGCTTCCGGCAATATCTCCCATACTCATTCCAGTCGCTTACAAATGTTACCAGTTGTCTGGCTCTGGATGGTTAGGGTGTGTAAGCATGCATGTAAGTATATAAGTATGAATATAAAAGCGGCCACTCATACTATGGACCTGAATGTACTGCATGTCAGAGTAACCATGCAAATCTCACCTTTATTGTGTTAATGTTTCCTTATCAGTTTCAGTTGAATTCCTTATGTGGTTTGATTTGGATGGATTGGCGCTGAGTTGGTGCAGACCTAGTGGGTCCCTTCAGTAACAGACAAAACCATGCATGTCTGTATTCTGCCCTCAGTTTTTTCCACCTAAGACACCTGTACTAATAAATGCAAAGCTGTATGAATAAATTGAAAATGAATTAAACAATCCATCTGGGTATAGCCCCATTATTAATATTACTAATTCACAGAAAAGAGGTCTGGTGTGAAACCCTTTTCAGAGTCATCTGCCCCTTGACTCGGGATTAATTAAGATCCGCTGCTACACTTTACCATGCAAGAGAGAAGCTATGCTCCTTGGTGGCTTTTTTGACTATATTTCTAGGCAGGTTAAGTGCTGTGTGGGACCTTCTCCTGCAAGTGATGTTGGGTTTTAAGCGGTGATAATGACACAGTCAGATATAGTACACATGTTCAGACCATCATCTCAGATGATTACAAATGGTAAGTGTAGGTTGTTTCATAACACCAAAAAACAATGTAATAAGCTCAAGAATGGAAAACAATGACATTATTATTATTATTAGTAGTAGTAGTAGTAGAAGTAGTAGTAGTAGTAGTAGTAGTAGTATCAGTGGTGGTATTTCCAAATATTTAACTAAAGAGATGTCTGGTTATATTTTATATACATTTTGTACTCATTTATATGGATTTCAGCAACATAACATTTATCTTTATATAAAAAATATATAATAAAGTTTCCAAATCCTTGGCAAATACTGCAATAGCTTTTGGTTTTTTCTAGCTTGCTTTTAAAAAGATATCATTTGTATAGTTAGTAACAAGATCTTTTCATCTTTATTAAAGCTCTGCTCTTTCTAGGCTTTAAAAAATTATTCAAAGAAGCAATGTTTTCATCCGTAGTTGGCGATGCAGCTACGGGGGACTTGTTGAAAAAATATATATTTTTGCAATAGGAGATGGTCAATTTGTGGAGAAGACTGTGACCATAGATTACTTCCTGTTTGATAACCTCCCTTGTCACAGGGAGCTGGCAATGCTGTTGCCCAACCACTCAATACTGAGACCAGCATCTCGGCAAGAATCCTGAAGGAAGTGAATTAATGCTGCAGGCCTACGTCAGGAGACAGAGGAATCCCATTAGAATGCAGAGCAGCGTCGAACGTTTCCTCTTTTACATTTCAATAATAATGATAAAGGTCAAAAAGTTAATAAAAGAATGCAGCTGCCTCATGGGGGTGATTGATAACTCGGGTGCAGTCCCGGTCCGCACGCCGGGCTAAACACCTCTAAAAATGCACGAGCACACGGGCCCTCGGTGCTCTGCCGTGCCCTACTTCCCAACATACATCATCTTAATGAAAATGAGATGCAAATGCACTAATTAAAGCGTGGATCCACTCCAAGGGCTTTTCGGGTGTCTGTGTGTACACCCTGGCACATCCCTGAGTGCCTGCTTAATCACTATTAGGAACCAAACTCCGGGCAATTTTACAAGCGCTGTAAAAATTATTATTAGTGTTATCTTTACCTTTAAGGCTGCACTGCTTTCAGTGTTAATTGCTGAAGCAGAGCTGCAGACTCTGAGGGTCCACTGCTTGGTAGCCGTAGGAGACTTTGGGCTGAAGGGAGAAAGCCGCGGTGGAGAGACGATGGAGGAGCAGAAATCGTTTGATTAGACAGACAAGGCAGATTGGGGGTGGGGGGTGGAGATTAAGGACTACTCTCTGCAGTAATGAAGCAGATATGACAGAGATTCAATCAGTGCAGAGCCCTAATCTCTGCTGTGTGTCAGTGGTAGGCTAAACAACAAGGTGACTGGGTTAAAACAGACATTCTCTGTCTTAGTCCTGGAAGTGTGCGCTGGGCTTATTTACCGTGAAGAATCATGGCAAACAATAAGGTCGCATTGAAAATGGAACAAAAAAACATATTTTTTTCATTTAGAGAATGGTAGGTTTTATATGTACCACAATATATCTGAATTGTTGCTGCATTTCCATATATGATTGTGACTAAGAATGACAATAGATAAAATGAAGCGAGGGAGAGATAATGGTAGGATGAGGATATTAAACTGAAATTGTGCTCAGTGGGCTATGTGGTATATGTGACTTCCAATACTGATTTAGTTCTATGTTGACTGGTTATTTAGGTCAAAAACATTTAGATACTGCTCTCTCTTCAAGAATAATTAGCATATTTCAAATTTGTAAACCATTATTTATTCATGTTTACAAAATCACAGAGGTTCCCACAACAGTAAGTTACAAATATTGTACAGTACAGATCAATTGAGAAAAATTTACTTATTTATTTTAATCAGGACAAACAGAGGGGATTCTGTGCTAGTAATTTTCAATGACAAGACTGTTGTTTTAAAAAACAGGGGTCAGGTGTAATTTGAAATAGCATGAGATTTGGCATATCACATATTATGAATTATAAAGTAATATAACCAAAACAGTGACCAGTGAGAAAGAGGATTACAGTGCACCCTACACTGTTCCTGTTCTATACACCAACTATAAAGACTATGAGTCCATGGGTATGGAGTCCATGTGGTGCAGTGAAGGCACTCTGAGCACGTGCAGTGAGGTCTATGCGGCGAGAGCACTCTGAGCAGGTGGGGTATGGGGTCCATGTGGTGCAGTGAGGGCACTCTGAGCAGGTGGGATATGGGGTCCATGTGGTGCAGTGGGGTCCATGCAGTGAGAGCACTCTGAGCAGGTGGGGTATGGGGTCCATATGGTGCAGGGAGGGCACTCTGAGCAGGTGCAGTGGGCCCCATGCAGCAAGAGCACGTACTCTGAGCATGTGGGGTCCATGTGGTGCAGGGAGGGCACTCTGGGCACGTGCACTGGGGTCCATGTGTTGAGAGCACTCTGAGCAGGTAGGGTATGGGGTCCATGTGGTGCAGTGAGGGCACTCTGAGCATGTGTAGTGGGGTCCATGCAGCAAGAGCACTCTTAGCATGTGGGGTATGGGGTCCCTGTGGTGCAGTGAGAGCACTCTGACCATGTGCAGTGAGGTCCATGCAGTGAGGGCACTCTGAGCATGTGTGGTATGGGGTCCATGTGGTGCAGTGAGGGCACTCTGAGCAGGTGGGGTATTGGGTCCATGTGGTGCAGTGACAGCACTCTGACCATGTGCAGTGAGGTCCATGCAGTGAGGGCACTCTGAGCATGTGGGGTATGGGGTCCATGTGATGCAGTAATGATGCTTTGAGCACATGCAATGAGGTCCATTCGAAGGAGCAGGTGCTTTCGTAAACGGAGAGGCCATCACTTTCACAATAAAGGGCCGCCATTCAGAGGACCAACGACACACTTCCTCAGTGTGCCATGTGCCCACTGGGACGGTGAACAAAGACAAGTAACGTACAATGAGAGCAATCAGCGGCAGTAGGCACACATACCCATGCAGTACATGCACCCATTTTCACACACATTCACAGGCTCTCTCTGCCCCCCATCACTGTGAAATAGCTTGACATTGCTTTGTCTTTTTGAATGTGGGGTGCAAAAACCACCTTTCATAATTAGATTTCTTGAAATAATTATTCCATGTAATGAAAATGACCCAAAGGACCTTGGGCTGTGCTGGATGGAGATGATTTTTTGATTGCACTCATTCACAGCATTAATTACATTCTGATTTGCTGATGCCTCAAAGTGTACATCCTCCTCTCCACCCTCTACCTTTTTTCCACCTCAATTCTCCGTTATTGGGCCAGGATGACGAGCAGCTTAACTGCACGATTATGTGCCTTTTCCCTAATCATCTACTTCTGAAACTACGGAATCTTACAAATGTACTCAGAGTTCCCTGCAACAAGTTGAAATAGGGCCTCCAAATTTCTCTTGATTGTTATCTTTTTGTATGGGCTGTTGTTATGTTAGTTTTAATAAATACTACATGTAAATCATTCAGTTAGGGCATAGCAATGAAAATAACACAGAGAATGCTCAGAAATCTGGCTTTCTATGATAAAAGTGCCTAAAAGTGGCACGATTCGCCACCTAAAGATCAGACAGCAAGTGCAGCAAATTGGCATTGTGGACTTCTCGTCCTCTTTCCCTCTAAATGTCCTTGTGGAGGTCACACTCCAACTTCTACTTCCCAGCATGGGAATCCAGGATTTTTTTTTGACAATCTCTAGTTATTTAGCCTTGGTGAATAATTCATAAGCTCACAAGGCATAGGAATAAAGTGGCTCTTAACATGGGCTCCCAATGCTCCCAGGCATTTCAAGTCAGGGGTCCAGGTGAGAAGAAGACGGTGGTTGGAGGTAACTTTCATGCTCTGGTGGGCAAACATTTTCCAGGTCACATTTTCAATTACTCTGAGAGCCAGTGGTGTGCTGTGAGCAAGCTTCCTGGAGGGCCCAGTCACTGCCCGTTATAAACAATCTTCACTCTGAGAAAAAGCGGGAATGAAAAAAAACGGCTGACAGAGGTGCGGGATGAAACGCCGGGAGGAGACCTGTCACAGTGGAAATCCGGGAGTCAAAAAGAGGACACTATGCTTTGCTGCTGTAAGACCTATACCAATGATATCTCTCACCATAGAGATTTATGCCAGTTATGTACTGTGATGCTCATTTACAAAACAACAATGATATTTTGACGTGGTTAATTGTAAATTTTGTTACCTAAGCTGCTCCTCCATAACACTGAGTTTGCTAAATATATTATAAGCACATACTGGGATTCTTCTGCATTAACCGACACAGGGTTTTACAAAATGAATTTCACTTTGTGAGTCACTTGTGGCTAGTTAGAGACGGAAAGGGTGGCAGGGAATCCATCCAGGGATGTAGGGAGGGTGGCATGTGAGAATTCAGTTCACCTTGCCAAACCACTGAATGGATAGTTGGTGCAATTCAGTGGCCAGGACTCAGTGGAGACAAATTAATCTTCAGCGCTACTGCTGGGAAGCTATAGCCAATTCCAGTTATAATGGGTACCAGGGGAGAAGACAGGTCTCCAAGCAGAGGGCAAAATAAGGCAGAGACGGCCTGTCAGAAATCAAAGGGATCAAGCGTGCTCTCACAGTTTAGTTGACCCAGCTCCAGGCTGGAGTCGGCACCCTGCCTGGGTGTCCCAGGGCCCCAGCGGGTCCCTCCTGGCTATCTACTGCCTGTGATAACGGGCCTCATTCGCATGCCACAGACCGCAATTCATTTAGCTATCCATAAAACAACAAAACAGCACAAAACAAGAAATGTCAAGACTTCCTGTTCCACTGTTCCAGTCCAATATCAGTAATGAATATAATGGTGAATGTTTTTTTTTTGTTTCAAAGTTTATTTAAAGATGGCTAATTACTTGTCCAGTAGCCAGGACTGGGCAAATCAAAGTCAAACACATAACTAAACCAGGTATCATAGCAAAAAAAAAGACAAATTTTCAATACCTAAAGACAGTATATTATAATCATTAGTCTTACTAGACTAGATAAATGTGTTTAATTATATACAGGACAAATGTATAATATCTTTTCCATATAGGCCATGTTAAGAAATGTTTCAAATAATTCAAATGTTTTGAATTATTGAAGAGATTTTTCTCTTAGAGTAGTATTTAAATTTAAATGAAGAAATGTCTATATATGGTGGATGTATATTTAAAACCAGCCTGTAAAAAGATATTACAATGGAGTAGATGAGAAGTACGTTTTAAAGTGTATGATCTGGCTGGATGGCTTCTATAGCTACATCCATTTTGGTCTGAAGCAGTAAATAAATAAAGATTATCATTATATATGAATGACCAAAGTCACACTGTCTGCAGAATAATGTATCCGTACCAGCGGATACCCCAAATATCTCAGCACAATCCAACAGCTTTCAGTCTTATGAAGTTTAGTTGCTACATGTAGCATTCTGTTATTTATCTATTATGATGTGTGCATTTCATAAATTTTTATAGTACTACCATAATGAGTTGATGGAATTTTACTCCTGGGAGATTAAAAAATTGGGAGATTGAAAATGCTTTAAACATTAATTTGCCCTTCTGTTACTGTTTTGAACAACCACACCATGCTTAACGATCCACTCCAATCGACAATCCATATAGCAAATGGAAAATGTCTTTCCCTTTAGTCAAGGCGCTGTTTTAAATGTTCTTAAAAATCTTGTCTTACTTTTAAGTATGAATTTCATTCTATTATGTATTATTGGTTTATATAGAGTGTGAGTGTGCCCTGCGATGGGCTGATGTCCCATCCTGGGTAGTTCCCTGCCTTGCGTCCATAGCCTCCGGAACAAGCAGTTTTAGAAAGTGGATGGATGGATGTAAAAGCGGCCAGCATTGTTACCTCACATCACTAGGCCTCTGTTCCGTGATGAGACTTCGCACTTTCTTAACCCCTGTAGGGAAATTCTCTTCCTGCTAGCTGATCTTGCTCTTCATGAAACACACAGACATATATACAGGTGAGAGCAACCTCAGGGGTCCGGGCACATGTACAGCCAGCATGGAGCACCGCTGGATTAGGGGCCTTGCTCTATTCCACTGAGGCTGGGCTTCAAACTGGTAACCTTCTGATCTCAAGCACAGGGGCTTAGCTCACTGAGCCACACATCACCCCATTTTTTAGATTAGAATAGTGATATGTGCTTGTGATATGTACTTGCAAGAATAAGCCAAGTGACAAGTGAAAGTGAAGGATGGAGTTCTCCAGTACTGCCACCGTGGGTCTGTGACGCTCTGCTTACCATGAGGTCAGCCATTGTTGTCTCACTGACCGGCATGCTCTGCTCAGCCAGAGGGGGTGGGGTTTACAGAGAGTCTGGAAAGCATGAGATAACGCTTCAGAAAAAGAGTCTCTCAACGGGCTGAACACGCCTCCTTATTGAGAACAGGTACAGAAGTCTAGTCTTGAGCCTGGGAGGATAGAGTGGCCTGTATTCCTGGCCAAACCACTGGCCTCCACGGACCGCCTGAATGGAGTTTGAAAGATGGCTGAATGGGACCGAGGGCCTCTTTTAGAGTTTGTGCAAACCGCCATCCCTGTGCTGCACAATGTTTGTCTCTTCACTGAAATCCCGAAATCCCTATGTCTGCTTTTCTCTCATTAAGAACTTCCAGACTTTTCTCTCTGGTAAATGTTAACCAATCGGCATACACCTCATTTTAATATTTTGATTTAAATAGAAGGAATTTCTTTGGCGTATTTACCGTACTGTACCGTCAGACTTTTAAGCCCCTTCTGTTTGCCCAGTTGTATCTGCCATGCACTGGCACTATGTTATTAACAGTCCAGCAAACAAATCTCAGATATGTATATTTAAGACATGAAGGTATTTGTCCTTTATTCGACAGCCTGATTTGGTGCTATTCCAGAGATGTGACCGGCCTGCAATCTCTCTACCCCGAGCAATGGAGAGCTGAGATTAGCTGAGCGACTCTGACATATCAGGGAGATAATGGTCACAGCCAGCTGGAAGACAAGAAAACACCACGGTGATGTGGCACGGTTTACCACAATGGAGAAAGTGCAGTTGATTTGACAAGACAAAGGACGGTGGAAGTCAGCAGACTACGGCTTCTGTGGCTGAGAGGCCCTGTCCAACCTCCCTAACAGCCTAGAAGCCTCTGGATTACAAAGCATGTTTTGGAGCCTATTGCCCTACCACTGATGGGCTGATGGACCTCCAGTGCCATATAACAGAAACTCTGTATGAGGTACGTGAACGTTTGACAGCGTGCCGGGGTCCTTTGACAACCATGGCAGCCTCACAAGACTCCTGAGAACCTTGCAAGAATCCTGAGAGCCAGCGGCCAAGAGCAAAATGCAAGTAAGATATCTGTACCCAGACACCAATGATAATTATTAAGGTAAGCAAATAATTGCAGCAACTAAAATAAGTTGCTGACAAATCACATTCGAATCAGTCATAAACCAGACTTGGATTGCAGATAAACAAACAGCACTTCACACACAACAATAAGAGCGTTCCAATATTTCCATAAGGCTCATGTTCCCTGATAGGCTCAGTACTAGGTCGGGATATACAGTTAATTACGCATTATGGTCCTTCACAGCTGCCAAGCCCATTGCCTCAGTGTTGGATATTCTTCACTGGTCTGGCAGTGCCTCCTGTGTGTTAATCAGGGAACAGGGCTAAACAACCAGCCCTCCTTTTCGCACACCAGGGTTCTGGAAGCCAGTCCTCTGCCAGATAACCAAAACATTGCCCCTCGCCCAATCCCGAGTAAGAGGGAGACAATTGATACACATCCCCCACCAGGGCCCCATTCTGGGGCGTGTTTCACTTCACTCACTAAGTGCGTGGGGGACATGGGGTTCGGCAAAAGCCCCTGCTTGACCCCAGTATGGCTGAAAATCTGCGTTGTCTTTGACACTTTTTGTAGAACTATAAATGTCACATGAGCAGTAAATTGCATGTGGTCATCTCGGCTCAGTGGCAAAACATTCCCTGACAAATAATCCCAGTGTAATGTCTTGGGGGGGTGGGGCTTGGAATCAGGGGAGGGATTTGGAGGAAGTTGTTTTCAGAGAGATTTAGGCTGCCCAATCCCTGTTTGAGCATGTACCCAGGCAGCCCGAAAACAACAAGAGCAGCTTGAGTTCTACCTGAGCCCCTTCTCGTGAGGGTAATTACGGTGGCCTGCGTCCCGTCTCTCTCCTCCACCAGCCGCACGGTGACAGAAAACCGTGCCTTGTGTCTCTCATCGCTGACTTATAACACAAAAAGCTACCCATAACAGGAAACAAAGAGAAGCTTTCAAATTTCCTCCTGCCTTTTATCCCTTTAGCACGCACAGAGCCCTCAGTCCTATCAAATCCCTCACAAGGTGATGGCAGAATGATTTAAATAAGACAAAGCATTGATAATCTTCTGAAATGTCACATTCACCCCCGTCGCAGAACACACACACACACACACCTGTCTCTGGAGGGGGTGGGACAGGTGTCTCAATGCAGGTAGGGCATTAGGAAAGAAACAAGTGTTAATTAGAAATGCAAATGGGGGCATCAGCGCTCTGTAGAGGCATCATGGGAGCAGCACGGCCTGCCAGGTGCGTGCCTGTCATCACTCTCATCTAGTGCCTCCAAAGCTGAGAATGTGATATATGCTCTAGAAGTGCCACAGTGCTGTTATATGATGCTGCATATGGAAAAAAGTGACCTCAGTATATTTATAGCATGTACCTTATATATAACATTTCTCCAAATTTACATGCATGTGTTTCTGAGTTAATTGAACTCCCAAATATTTACATGTATTCCACAAATGTAAATGAGGAATATTAAGTAGTTTACTATAATAAAGTGGTTCAGTCACTCTGTTGGCATTTGAATCCCCCCTGGCTGCTTAAATGCTTGTGTTTTCACCACCCCAAAGACAGTGGTTTAGGTTAATTTAAGAGTGGCTTCGAGTCAGCCATAGTGTGTGGGGATCCTGTACCGTAAAGTTTTTGGGATAGGCTCTACATTCACCATAATCTCATAGTGGAGACGCGTGGACGTAGTGGAGATGTGTGGGGGGAATATATTTCTGGATTACTGGACAGCGTAGCTATCGACTAATAAGGCAAGAATGTTGAGATTTCATGAAGGCAGGCAGGCAGCAGGTTTATTTATATAGCACATTTCATACACAAAGGTAATTCAAAGTGCTTTACATAAACATGAAAAAGAAAGTAG
>JAODKN010000114.1:25503837-25518188 GCA_026774425.1 Petrocephalus zakoni
ATAATCCACCCTGCTTGTGATAAAGGCATGAACAAGTTTCTCCAAGTCTTGACTGGAGACAAAGCATCTAATTCTTGAAATGAAGACAAACCTTTGACAACAAAAATAAAATAATGTATCTAACAATAGAAAATACATTTTTATTATTCACCCCAGCATTATTGGAGGGGCATGGATACCTGCCTACGTTAAATAAAAAGCTTATCATCAAACATGGGGTGCCATGGTGGTGCGGTGGTTAGCACTGTTGCCTCGTGGACCGGAGTTCAAATCCTGCCCAGTTCCATGTCTGTGGAGTTTGCATGTGGGGTTTCCTCCAGTTTCCCCCCCACAGTCCAAAGACATGCACGATTGCCTATAGGTGTGTGAGTGTGCCCAGCAATGGGCTGGCCCCCCATCCTGGGTTATTCCGTGGCTTCCGGAATAGGCTCTGGACCCCCGCTACCCTGTTAGGATACAGTAAGTGGGTTGGATAATGGATGGATCACCAGATATTTTATACAGATTTAATCTGTGGAATATATACATGAATACATACATATGCATTGATATGGGCCGTATGCCTATTATTGGGTGTGTATCTATTGTGTATTCATATTTCAAAGCCTGCATCTATTCCACTGCAGTATCCATCTCTTATATTTTCCCATTTGACCTTTGTCTGAAAAAATCTAGGCATTAACTGCATAAATGTATTAATGTAGCTTCCTAATGGCAGCAGAAGACCCATACAGCTGCAGAATACAACTTTATAGTAAAAGACCTGTATATTCTGTAAACCAGTCAGGATTGGTAAATATAATTAGTCTAAGAATGCTCACACCTATCATCCTTAGTAAATTTTACTAATTTAAGCGTGTGTACACCTGTCATGATGGCATTTGTCAATAATATAAGAATGCACATCCCATTATTGATAAGCATTATTAATATAAAGGTAAAGCTTGTTAAGATTGAAAGCTTGTGTTAAAGGAACAAATTAAATAAAGAACATCTTTTCCATCCATATTTACAACATTGTGGATGTTGTCTACAAGGCCAAGTGCTTCATCCTACCTTCACATTTTTTAAACACAATTAATCTGATTCCTAATCTTATTACTGCAACGATTTTTATTTTTTTTAATTATTTTTTTTGGTTTTTATTCTTCTGGGAATGAGATTTAAGAAGATAGCAGGATCATTTGTTCTGAACTTTACAAAGTTGTTAAAACCCCCTGAATAGTAAAGATTTGTTCCTTAGAAGTTTAATATATAGTATCTCATGGTGAGATGAACTTGGTAATATGAGTTCTTAATATCAGAATCAGATTTACTGGCCCAGTGTGTGTGTGTGTGTGTGTGTGTGTGTGTGTGTGTGTGTGTGTGCGGCACACAAGGAATTTTTTTCCGGCAGTTGGTGTCTCTCGAGTACATTGCAGTACAACAAAACAAAAAAAGTACAGGATAAATACAATATAAATACAGACATAAATACATTAATATTAATTTTTGGATCTTTAATCAAGTGAAGTTCATTGCAAGGAAGATGCACATTAGACAGCTAATTAGTTATTCCTAATTTTTTTTTATTTTGTCTTGTTGTTTACAAAGGTAATCCTAAGAAATGTCAATTAAATCGTGAGCTCCTTATTAATGATAGGGATAGAGTTAGCAATCAGGCCATGCATAGTTTCTGTGGTAAAAGCGAAAATTAATTCAATGCTTAAGGTTTTCATGTCACTTATCCATATCTATCCTAGGAAATCATTGGGTATCAGTGATCCTGAAGGGGAAAATTTTAATAACATCTGTTATTGGTGTCAGAAATGCCAGGGCTAAAGACGAATCATCAAAAAACGGCTGGAAAGGGATCTAATTAGAAAAAAATGTGCTTTGGCGCCCTTAGCATGTGGATTAACCAGATGTTGTTCTGCAATCTGCACTAGTCATAAACCATAATCTGACTTCTATGGGAGTGATATTTAAATGTATATTAAAGCTGCAGGGCTTATCTTATGAAGGATGGCAATCTGTTCCTTCTCCCCCACTCCACAACTCCTACTTTGGTTACAGGCATTCATTTGAGAAGGTCATAGAGACAGGAAGCCACTTAGAAATCTGTCAGTCAAAGATCCTCTCCCATGCTGGAAACATTCCGCCTTCCACTTTCCTGTTGCTGAGGTGCCCATGAATTAAACCCTGTGCACATAGGGGTCTATTCTCCCATCAGGTTTATAACTCGAAAAAGTACTTAGAAAGTTACACACTTCTGAATTATGCGTATTCTCCCCTCATCAGCATGGACACGCCCACCGCACTTAGCTTGAAAAAGAAGGCACGGCCGTGCTTGAGATATAATTAATTTATAAAGTAAAAAAGGGGGTTTCACCCAAAGCAAGCAAAATGTGGATCATGGATTAAACTTACATCGTGAACCTAATTAAAATACTACTACACTTACATTAGGTCATTCTCAGGAATATGAGAATTCTTCAACAAAAACTAAATGCTACCATGACTTTTTGGGTGTTTTTGCAGAGCTATTGACATTGCCTGATCTTTAAAGTGCAAGGGAAAATCAACCCCAAAGTGCGTATCTGGCACAATCGCATGTACACACTTCTCGTACTTGGGAGAATCGACCCTATAGAAATGACATAGTTTTTTGATTCAACTCAACATAGTTTTATTTAATGACCCTTACATATAACCTGATCTACAAAAAGAAATAGAGCCTTAAAAGGAATAAAAACAGGATGATTTCACAGCAGATTTAACTGGAACAAAATCATGTTTGATGTGAATTACTAATACTCTACGCTTTAGGTGGCTTTTATTTTTTTCCACAAAGTTATTTACTCTTTTAAGAGAAAACTATTATGTTTTTAGGAAAAAAAAGTCAGAAGTGAGACTTGCCCCATCATGTAAAAATATGTCTGTTACTAAGTTCAGCTGAAGGAGAAAGTGATCAGGGCAGGATTTAACTAGTGAAAAACATATGGGAGCTTGCAGGCAAAGTCATTGTAACACGGTCGATTTCTCTCAATTAATTTGGCCTGATTGCAAAACATAACAGAATTATTTGAGCAGAGGATATTCAGTTTACCTGCTGGAGAGTGAATACCAATTTAATATATGTCATTTAGACAGGCTTTTAAAATGCTGTTCTAATTGGCCGATATTTAAAAATCACCAGCAGCTTTTAAAGAAAGATGTCTTTCAATGATGCTTTTCAGAAAGGTACTGTACTTCTCAGGATGGTAGAGCCATGCTAAATCCATCCATGGAGAAAACGTTGAATTATTCAGCACCCAAGATTATAGTACCAGTCACACCTACTCATAGAAAGGTTTACTTGTAATATTCCCTGTTTCCTGGAGTGTTTATAAAGACATCAAAACTGAACACCAAAAAAGTATTAAACAAGAGAAATTAACTTGTTTTGGGGGGACAAGAAACTTAACCCCAGTTGCTCCAGAGACCGTCTCACCCTTTCTCCTCTATGCCAGATTCATAAGGTGCCCTCCTTGGATGCTTTTCCATTGTCCATTTCCTTCACTGTCTGGTCAAATTCCTCCAAAATATTTTCTATTGTGTTTAGGTCAGGTGGACAGGTCAAGTGATGCGACACTCTATTAAGCTCCTTTGTAGGCAGCTTGGCATATGTATGATTTTTCACCCTTAATACCAGCATCTATTCTCCTAAGAAAGAATCTCCTGCACATTAAAAAAGGCCTGATGTTTTTCAGGAAATCATTAGAAAAAGTATTTAATCTGATCTTTGCTTTGAAGATTACGATGTGTATGAGCATAATCTTGTGCAATAGACATTAGATATTAAATCAATGACCACAAAAAGGAATATTAGGTTAGGGTTATGTTTTAGCTCATGAAAGCTTTGAATTAAAAATCTCAAATTTATAATTAATAAGTTAGCTGCAGTAGGTTGGTATTTTTGTTCTACTCTGAGTCATTATTACCTGTGTGCAGCTGTTTTGTCCAATAGGCATAATTATGTACCCAGTATACGGATGCAATGGAGCCAGGATCCCAGAAACAAAGCACTCACATTGAAATAGGTATATTAGAGTCTTTTAGTTCCTGACAAGCGCCATACAAATTAAATGTATTATTATATTCTTTATTATTACATGCATGCAAGTCCTTGGACTATGGGAAGCAATACGTATCCAGGGGAAATGTGCACAGGTAAATACAGTGAGGGAACAGAGGGCTGGCACCTGAATCAAACCCATAATGATAGATTGCTAGGCCAAGATAATATCCAGTGGATCACTATGTTCCCCCTATGACCAAAAACACTGCCCCCCAAGCTGCCACCATATCATTTTAAAAATGCAAAATTATGGAGAAATTAAGCCAGACTTTAAGCCATGACATAATTGAGTTTCAGAAAGCAAATTATTTATTCATGAATGGTTTCAGATAACATTGAACGTAGCTCTATATGGTTAATGAGAAATACAAAGCCATTCATTTATTGTTGTTATTATTTTTTCATTGTTTGCAACCACTGCAAAATTATTTTAACCTTTTGTGGCGTCAGTGAACAAAGCGCCGGCCAGTCTAGATTTGCATATTTCCTGGTGTAAATATTCCCTGTCTATGCCATGTATGTAGGCAGAGATGGGCAGTATTTCAATTAATCCTATTTAGAATACTCATGTAATTACTTTTGAACATTTTGTAATTTGTATTTTGCTGGACAAAAAAACAATTAGATGTAATTTGTAACAAAATACTTCGAAAGATTGTATTTTTGTATTTAAAATACTTAAAATTTATAATTTTATTTCTTTTCTGTCATTTTAAGAACCTTCATCACCAGGCTTACAGACATTTAAATATACCCTATCACTGTCTTTGGCTAGATGCAACTAAATCATGTCACTAATCCTGTTGGGCCCAGCCTGCTTTGTTTTTGATGTCAAATATTATATGCATCACAACCGCTGGTCACTTTTTTTTTGTAGCATATATCTAAAAAGTTTCTTCTTTGAGTTACTCATGTTCAACACCCTACTATAAAACAAAGCAAGAAATTCACTTATTATGATTTAACTATGAATTAATTTAAGAAAGCGTCAGTGTGCCTCCTTGCATGCACTTGCACTCTTGTCAGACATCGCCACTATTCTGTGGGAAACACTGAGTATAAACTAAGGGGGCAATGGTTCTGAATCTGAAACCACAGTACAAGAGCATGAACATTTGTATTGTGGTTATTTCTCCTACAGATCCCCCCCAACCCCAACTCCAACCCTGTTGAGCTCACCTTATGTTACTAATGTTACAAAAGTCTTTTTTCATGTCACAATTAACACTATAACCCATGTAAATCACAAAATTATTAATCTATTTAAAGTTAGATCAAGCTGTAAATTTTGTACATACTACACATATGTGCCATATACCGTTACCATTTTATGTAAATGTATTTTTTTATTTTCAAATTACAAATTACTTGTATTTTAATTAAATACATTTTCTCACACCAGTATTTTGTATTTAATTTTGTTACATTTGATGAGCATGTATTTGTAATTTGTAACAAAATACTTTTTGATGTATCTGTGCCCATCTCTATATTTAGGTAATGTGCCTAGTGCAATGTGTCACGTGTTTCTGTTTAGGTTAACGCTTAATGATCCCAGCGTTTAACTGCGTGTAAATTACTTACCATGAACGTTTCCCTCTGAGCAGTGACATCCCCTCTGCTTCCTAGTCAGAAGGAAGCCACATGCAGGTGCTCTCATTCTCCAGCGCCTTCTGTGCGAGCGAACCTTGTTTGTACCTTTATAGTACTGAATCCTGTTATGGACTTCTAATAAAAGAGCACTTCCGGACTGAATCTAGCCTTTGAGTCTCGTCACCTCGGTACAGTATATCCGGGTCCAGCAGACGCTATACTTATGTACAGACCTTGTAGCTGAAACATTTCATTACATTGTGAAATAAAATTGTTGGAGTTCTTTGAGATTGCGCTAGCTATAAGCTTGATTAAGAAAGCAATTCAGAGCCTAATTCTATCTGATATAATCTAATTATCCTTGTTTTTATTATTGTTTTTCTGTTCAGTTTCAGTCAGGTTTTTTACCATTTTTGTGATTTTATTTTTTATGATTTGCAATCAAGTTACATTTCACATACTCCTTTTAAAATTAAGGTTTTAGATACATTTTAATGTTCTCGGAGACTGGTTAAGTAAGCACTCCCGCTGTTATTGTGTGCTATCTCACTTGTGAGACAATGATTGAAGTTAATCCATAATGAGGACTATCAAAGGATTTCAATAAGAATAACCAACATGATGAAATATATATTTTTTTATTGCTCAAAGCAGCAGATCTAGCACAGCATCTAAAAAGTTGTGAATATCCTACATTTCATTATAGTCAGCAAGCCATTAAAGGCTATTCTCAGAATAACTTTATCAGCTGTAGCCTTATGTTAATTATATTTACCTTTTACAGTCGATGAAATAAAGAATTTTGCCAAATATATATCATGAATGTATGTAAGTATGTATGCTGTATGGGATTTTTGGTTGAAAAGGAGGAAAACTAGAAAATATGCCGTCAGAATGACATTGATATATTCCCCAGACAGTCTTGTCACTGGCTTCCACCATCTAATCCTTACTCCTCCTATACCCCCAAACCTCTACAAATTCTAGAATTACTAGATGGATCAACTAGAAATGTAAAAGCTATTAAATATATTTTTACCCTAAAGCTCTAAGTCCTAGTTATTTATTGTACATGCCAATTCACTCATCTTTCCCTACCAATTTTGTGGTTAGTTCTACTTCTGTGTGTATGTCCTAATGTTCATATTTTAAAATGTCATGTATATTATTTAGATTCTACAGTAGAATTTTTTTTTACCTTGCAGTAATTAGTGTGTTCAAGTTACTAACCCATGCACTAGTATACATAATGCTCTTGAATTAGTAATTTTTGCACTCAAGTTTGTAATTTGTGCTCTTGAGTTACTAATTCGGGAACATGAGTTACTAATTTGAGTTATTACAGTAACTTACAGGGCTCCCCTGTAAGATTCTTTATATGTCTAAATATTTATATTCTGTTTTATTACTCTATAACGAGTGGATTCTATGACACTCTCAAGTAAAAAAATGTAAAAAAAAAACTCTCATGTTAAAAAAACACACACATAAAGACATATAAAGACCCCACTGTGATTTTCTTCCAAGATAAAATGTAACTGCTTCCTCGACGCCTAGTTTTTTGACTGTACACACACAAGTTGCAGATAAGACAAAAAACCTGCCCTGCAGGTGCAGTAGGGTGCATATAAAATTTGTATAATGAACCAGATCCCATGATTGTGAAACCTAAACACTAGCAAAGAAAGCATTTAAACCTTGTCAATAAGCATATATATATTCAGTATAACACTGGACTTGTTAAGATGATCATGCATGCAGATGGCAAATACACTAACAAAAATGTATTCCCTGGACAGCCCCGTCACCCCTCCCCCATCTAATCACTACTTCAGTAGGGTTGGGAACTATTTAACTTTTCATACCACAATACTGTCCATGGCACAATAGATTTCACTGGATGAAAATCCCACAGTAAAACAAAAGTATGACCGTAATACTAACAAAGCTTATCCTACACACTCTCCCCACTAAATGTTGTTTAGGGCCCAACTTTGAGTAACTTATCTTTACATTTATGGCATTTAACTGACACCCTTATCCAGACAATCTCCCTGGAGCAACTTGGGGTTAAGGGTCTTGCTCAAGGGCCCACTGGCCTCATACCACTAGGCCACCACCTTCCCCGTTCCCTTCCAAAGAAGTTCACCTGACCTGTGCCTGTTCTTATTCAGTATGTGCTAAGAAAGACTAGGACTGAGTAATACAGTTACATTCTAACCAACGATAAATTTCGCCATGTGGGAAGGGTGCCTTGCCCATGTAAATGTCACTGCACAAAAATACCAAAGTATTACAATCATAATACCATCCAAGCCTACGCAACACACTCTTCCCATCTCTACAAAGCAATTCTTATTAAAAGCCTGACATCAATTAAGTAAATTTCGCCATTTTTCCCACTTTACATTTTGGTCACATGCTAACAGGATCAAGAGCCGAAACTTCTCTTTTTTTTGGCAACAGCGGACAGGTCCCAAAACTATATGTACTACATGTCCAGTAAATACAATGAAACATTTGAAATAAATCATTAAAAAAGAAAGACACACCTATACTGTAGGTGGCACTGGGGATCGGCCTCCAGCACTTATCTCCAGTACTGGGCTGACTCTTGCTCAACCATCAGGGCTTCAAGGCTGGCTGGAGGAATATTTGACTATTTAGTCCTGTGTTTCCCAGTCCTTAGCTCTTGGTTAAGTCGCAATGACCCATACACGTCCCTTGTTTATCCTCATTACTTGTGTACATAAATTCCTGCCTTTTCTCTATTCCCTTGTTGGCTATTGTATGTGATGGATACGTTTCCTGAGTATGATCATGTTGAAGGTGTTAGACATTCCTCATTGTAACCCTTGTTTAGAATCTGTTTAAGTCATCTATACTCCCTTGTCCCTGTTTCTAGTCTCTGTTTGTAAAGTTGCCTGCCCAGTGTTCTTCATTCCCATCATGATCTCTTTTGTTTTGAGTGTTCTTTGCATTGTCTTTAAAATAAAGGTTCCCTTGTCTAAAAACTGCACTGTGGACCATCGATCATGCCCAGATGTAACACAATTGATGGTATTGTTAAATATTACAAAAAAATGCATTAACATTTTACCTGAGCTGGCCTTTTCCATAATATTGATATTTAGTGACTGGGAAACTCTTCTTCTCAAGGAGTCCTAAGTTCTCAGGAAAGAGCACAAGCAAAATCCTATTGCTGCATAAAATGAACTCTTATCATGCCACTATTTGTGATGACAGTAAAAAAAAATGAATTACCAGTGACACACAGATGGGAATTGGATCAAGCCATAGAGAAAAATGTGTTGAGGGCAGCCTCTTGCTGGTGGCCCTTTGAAGACTTTGCCGCTCACTGGCAGCAGCTCAGTCTGATGGATCGACACGAGGCTTTATCAGCCAAAGCCGCTATCAGCGCCCTCACAGTTATCAATTCCTGAAGCAATTAAGGACTCAACCAGGTGCTTTGCACGCTGGATCCATACTGATAACACTAATCTGCCTCTGGTCTCATTAAGTAGGAAATCATCAAAACAGAAGGCTTTGCTGCTCTGTGCTGTTTATGTCTGTAAGACGGTGTGTGATTGCATGCATGCATGGGAGTGTGCATGTCTGTGCGCAGAAAGGAAAACACTTGGGGCACAATTCTGATTTATTGTCCATTAATACTACATTTCTTGTTAGAGAAAGGCTGTCAGATCTGAGCGGGGGGCGGGGGAGGAGGTGGGAGCACACATTTTTAATAACCGCCAAAAGGTGTACAAGCACCTTCTATGGCAGATTATCTTGCAAATACAAAGCTTTCTACGGGGGAGACATACAATGCAGATGCAATTATGCCATTCCTGGTATTCAGTTTCCAGAAAACAAAATGAACAGTGCCATCCAATTTCAAAATTGCCTCATACATCACAACAGATAATCTATATAATTTGTTAATTAAATTGGAATTGGAAATATGAATCCCTGTGTAGATGGTATTAGGAGGTTCTTAATGTTCAGCTCTCTGATTGATGCAAGATGATTCTATGTAAATGTGGAGGGTCACTTGTGTCATTTTTAAATATCATTTCCTCCTGAGGCGCAGAGTTGCACTATTGTGGGTGACAAATGCAATTAAAACTCCCCAAGTGTCACCAACTACAGGATAAGCCAGAATTGGTTGTTGTATTTATTGGAAGATTGGTCTCATTAAAAATAAAAAGAATGCACTTTTTTTCTGTCAGGTTTGCACCAATATTTATGATGCACTGTCCACACTGTTCGCATTATTCATACTTTGATGACAACAGTTAGAAATTAGGTTATTATAACGTAATGACATTTATCCCGGATAATGCTTGGTTTGGGGAATCCTTTAGAAAATGTTACATTGTGGCCTTTTCATTCTTGGCAGGTATAATGCCTTATCAATGAACTGCTTGACCATCTGCTGTTTTAATGACATCACAGATACACAATTTTTTGTGTCAAGTAAAGCGGTAAAGTGAGCTTTGTAATATCCACAAAAAAAAAAGTTGAGCACAGTCTAACTTACAACTTACAAAGCTTTATTTTCATCTCATTAATACTGATAAAAATGTTTTTAATTGTCTAGTGTGCTATTCTGATTAACCTACAACTGAAAACATATACACCAGAATGGACTCCATGTAATGGATACACATTACATTTGCTTTATTGTAAATTTCCCTATGTTACATTTACATTTTTGTTTATTTAGAATTTGTGTTGTATGATACATCAGGATATAATAGCAAGCATCTGTATGTAGACAAATCACTTTGAAAAGGGAAGATGCCAATGCAAGATTTTCAATCATTTTTCAGTTTTTTTGTATTTATTGTTAAAGTGCTAGATCAGCTATTTTGACTGCCACTAATGAGAAGCACTCATATTTATCATGCTGACTTACCATGCTGATTAAATTAATTGCGAATAAAAAAGACTGAGAACAGCAGGTTATGGATCTGTGCTCATGTTCAGAAAGTTGTAGGGTCAGATCCCATGGCCAGCAGACTAATCACATGACTGTTGGTCCCCTGAGGAAGCCTCTTATCTCCAGCTGCTCCAAGGACACTGCCTGACCCTGTTCTCTGATCCCCACTTATGTGTAGTTTTGGACAAAGAGTCTTTTAAATAAGTAAATGCAGTGCAATTCACAAAAGAACCTATCGAAATGAGAAAACTGTAATTTTTAACCTAATTCACTGCAATGAACTTTAATGGATAATTCATGCTTCTTCTCCAAAAGACATCATTTGCAAGAAGGTAAAAAACAAGCTCTGGTCTAGTATCTTCAGTGCTGCATTGCTACCTTAACCAGGCATCCACAGAAAGCCCCTTATCTGGTTTTATTATATGTCAACCTGCTCGGTCACTTAGTTATTTTGTAATGTGTGGCATATAAACAGCTCAAGGTATCGATCAAAAATTCGATATTACGTCTCAGAACTTCACACGTAAAGTCCACTACCAAATGTAGATTCTCTTTTAGGCTGATTACACTCTGTATCTGGGGCAGTAAAACTTTTGTGAAAGCTAACATCTGTGCATTTGAAGAAGTTTTTTTTGCTTTTTACCTTTTGTTTTCCTTTTCCTGGGGGAATTGCATACCAGTTTAAATGCACACATGCAGCTTACTGTGGGGTTGAATGGTTAAAAGGGGATTTCTACTTTCAAAAAATGATAAGGCTTTGGGCTTACACTCAGAGAACAATCTGGCTTTTGGAATTCAGCAGATGATGTGGAAATTATATGTACGCTACTGTCCCTCAGCAATCTCCAGTTGTTATCTAAAAAAAAAAGCTTAAAAATACAAAACCATCCAGAGCTAAAGGGGGGAATTGCAATGAGGAAGGCGAAAAGGAGTGTTTTTTTTTTTTCAAAAGGCCTTTATGTGCAACTGCTATGGGCTGTCATTCTTGTTATTAAATGCAGAGTCACAAAGGATAGCTTTGTGAGTATTTCAAAGTTGACTCCAGAGTTTCAAAGTTCAGCATTTAAACTTTGTTACTTTTACTTTTATATTACGCTAGTAGCACATAAACCCTTACCGTCAGATCAAAACACATGCAACAAGCAAACCTTTAGTCCTTTAGAAAGTATGGATATATAACAATTATATGACTAAATGAATGTGTGTCAACCATGCACAAATGGACAGGCGGGGGTCAAGTGCAGTGTAATTTAGGCAGCATACTGTACATGAGTGGGAAGGACCGTGAAGGATGTGGAATGCTAGCTACCTGGCAGGGAAGGAGTTTGAGATCACAGGAGATGAAAATATCTTAGCTAGATAGATGGAGCCTTACATCCATGCGTAGTGTGTGCTTTGAAACCAAATTATTCATTTGGGGGAGGGGCCTTTCCTACTCTGGTAGGATTTCAGGTGGATGTGGGGATGCTTAAAAGTTCTAGGATGAGTTTTTCCCCAGCGGACAAGAGGGCTGCCTCTAAGAGACCCTGATTTGTGAAAAGCAGTACAGAGTACTTAGCTTTCTTCAAGAAAGTGGGACCGGGGTGTTTGATAGGGTGCCCCCTATAGACTCTGTGGCCTTTATGGTTGACTGCACACTTGGGGAACAGTGGAGATATCTGGAGAAGCCTGATTGGGAGGAATGGCATTCCAGATCTAAACCCAAGTGACTCATATGTTTAGGATACACAGGTGAAGAGGGGTGGTAAAACTTTACTTGAAGCCGTCATATATAATGCATTATAGAGACCCTCTTAATTCATTATAATGGTGATAAGAATTGATAAAGCATTACAGTGTCTTATATTGACAGCCAAAAGGTATTATTATTTTGGTTTCGTATTATTTTCTGTTTCTGTGTCCTTCAGGACATCTTTTCTTTCTTGCCCCGATAAGGATTGTCTTCCGATTTTGTTATACCTTGTGCAATGACAATAGAGGTATTCATTCAATTTGATGGGCTTAGCATGCCACCCCAGCGAGCCTCATCAGGAAAAGTGTGGTAACAATTTGTTTCTTTTAAGAAAATCAATATACACTTCTTTTAGCAGTATATGAAAGGTAATATAATACTTACGATGCACAAGAATGCCATCGCTTAAAAGAGGTTAAAGAAACTTGAGTAAATATTGTTGCATTTGTTGACATTTTTTGCATTTACACTGGAAATCTGAAAATGCCCACATTATTGAAACAGGCCAACATGCAACAAGCATGTATAAACATGTACAAGCATGTATAAACATGTACAAGCATGTATAAACAAATATTCATGAGTAATTAAAACTGTATGATTTCTATGGCACTGGCCTGATTTTCCAAGGAAAAAAATAGTAACCTACCGAATGTTATTATGGTAATTCAACAGAAAGCCATTATAGGTAAGTTCAAGTAGCATCAATTCACAACCACTTCTGTTTATGCTTTGCAACTTGGTGTTTACTTGCAATCGGTGTGGGCTGGCAAAGTGGACATACTATTCACTATACACAGGCATGGAGAGGCGAGCAACCCTGGGCCCCACACTGTAGGGCCCCCCTGCTGATCACAGTCTTTTTTTTCCTTTCTTTTTTTATATTCTATAATATATCTTAAATTTGGCTGGTCGGTTTTCTGGTATGGTACCCCCCGCTCTCCCCACCATCTAATTTGACTGATAGTGCTCCCGGCTCCACCCTGTTCCGTAAGACCCACAGTGTTCATGCTGTTCATATTCTCCCATGTGGAACAGTTGGACTTGTCAACGAGTTTCAGATTTAAACAAAGCCTATTTCATCTTTGTCCCAAGATTCTGGACATGTAATGTTTTGCCTCAGATTCTGTCCATTTAACCAGAACAACATTATTAATTAATAGCCAGACTTGGTGAGATCACAAAAAAGTCACAAAAACTCAACTGAAACACATTACTTGAGTGAATTTGACCCTGAATTTGTAAAAAAAAAACAGGGAACCAATTGGTCCATTAAAATACAAGAGGGTTAAAGAAGGTTTTCCGTGGGGGAAAATCGGTGCAAACTACCCACACGGAGGGCACAAATCACACCCGCAACCTGGGAGGCGTGAGGCACTAGCACTAAACACTGCAATACCATGTGATTATCCTGCAAAATGCTAATCCTAGAGAGAAGAAAGGAAGTGATTTAAGAAATTTGAAGCAAGTGAGAAAAGCTATTGATCAGAGAATTCTATTGAGACTAGCTGTAGAAGGTTATAGAATCCAGGAAACATGTGATTGGTCAGTGCGAGGGCAGAATGTCATATTCTGAGTGGATCCATTGCGGCAGAAAGTTCACACACTGATGGGTTGAATTTCAGTGACCTTCTTGAAGAATTTTGCAAAGTTATCCACGGAGCGAAGGGCGGAGCTGAAGAACCAGCTGGCAGGCGAAGGCTGGAGGTGGAACCGGGGGCGATCCTCAAACATATCCCCAGGAACCTTACGGCACGTAACAAGAGTAAGTAAAAGTATAGAACTACAAAGTTGTCACAAATAGCCAGGCATGGGAGAAGGGAGACTGGGATACAGATGCCAGTAGAAGAATTTTACTGGGCAATACATGGGTAGACTAAGACAACTGAGGTAACAACAAGAAGACATGGACACTGCTACCAGGAATGAAAACGGTAGCAAAACAAACAAATTCTCTACTCACCTAACATAAAACTCTAACATAA
>JAODKN010000114.1:25538384-25549163 GCA_026774425.1 Petrocephalus zakoni
GTAGGGACAAGTAGTCCATAAATCAGATGTTCTTAACCCTGGGGCTGCCTGTTCTATAAGAGACAATGTAGGACCCAGGCAAGAGGAGCTGGTATCGTTCTTATCCAACATTGATCCAACATTGTAATACCTAGGCTGCAAACTGATTTGGCAAACATGTTAGAATCTTGCGTGACTGAGGATGAGATAAGGCTGGCTATATCTCGCATGAAAAATGAGAAATTGCCTGGATATACTCCCAATAGAGTATTACAAATAATATGTTGACATTGTTGCTCCAGTATCACTAAAGGTATGTCAAGAAATATGGTCAAAAGGGCAGCTTCCTCCAGTCTTTAATGATGTCTTAATATCCTTAATCCCCGAGGAGGACAAGAACACAAGAGACCCTGCAAATTTCAAGCTAATAAGTTAGCTCGTTTTGGATTGCAAGATTCTGATTAAGATCTTGGCCTTAAGGTTGTACCAGGTTTTACCAAACATTGTCCACCATAACCAAGTGGGCTTCGTGATGGATAGATCCTCCTCTGATAATGTGAGAACACTTACATTTGACGTGGCTGAGTCAGGAAAAAAATTGATCCTGTAGCTCCCATTTCCCTAGACACTGAGAAGGCTTTTGATAAGGTGGAATGGGAATGTCTTTTCTCAGCTAGGTCACATTTTGGATTTGGTCCTAGTTTTATTAAATGGTTAAAGCCATTCTGTCAGGCAGTGTTTCTCAAGCCGCTGCTTTGGGACCTCCCGACAGTCCCCATTTTACCAGGAGCTGGAAAGAAGCAAAAACGTGAACCGAAGACTGGCTTTAAAAACACTAGGATAAGGAAACCATAGTGCTAATAATATCAAACCCTCTAATCTTTTTAATCTCAGTAGAGGAACTCATCTATTAACGCTATTTATTAAGATCTTTACAGTTTATAATTTTTAGAAAAAAAATGAGTCATTGCAATTAGAAAGAGTATAAACTATTGCTATATGGGGATGATATCTTGACTACGTTAAGTTATCCTACGATATCTAAACCAAATTTTATGGATATTGTTCACTCATTTTCAAGTTTTCAGGATGCAAAATAAACTGCAATACGTCAGAGGCGATGTCCCTTTCAAAGTCCTGCTCTTCATTCTGTCCTGCTTACATGTTGGAGAACTTCAAATGGATCTCAGGGGGACTAAATGATATTTACATCAGGATTTTTAGGGTATGCCCCTAAACAATTTTAATCCATTATTGCTTAGGATCAAAAACAATGTGGAAAAATTAATTTCACGTTGTGGGGCAAAATAAACATTATTTAAATGTTAGTGCCCCCCCCAGTTTAATTATAATAATAATATTATTATTATATTTAATTATATAGCCACAGCACTGCCAACACCAGTTCCACGCACATTTTCTAAAGTATATACTTTTATGGGAATGTAAAAAGCCAAGAAATAAATCAAGTAAATTGTTTACACACATGCACCTGTAGGTTCCAGGATCGGCTACGGCCCCCTCAGCCCTGAACAGGACAAGTGGATATAGAAAATGGATGGATATATGCATGCACCCAAAGAAACAGGAAGGTTAGACTGGCTGAATCCTAGACTGTACAGCTTTTATATTACATTCATGGCATTTAGTGAATGCTCATATCTGGAGCAACTTGCATTGCCCAAATACAGCAGGTTAAGGGTCTGTGCTGAGGGAGGACAAGATTGGATTTGATCCAGCAACCTCTTAAGCCATAACCTGACTCTCATACCAATAGGCCACCACCACCCCAGATTGTTGCTAACTAAACTTTTCAAAACAATTGATGGAGTCAACTGGTTAGACATTGAGTCTGATTTGTGTTTACCGTTTCAATTAATGCTCTTTGCCAAGGCTCTGGTAACATGACGAAACCAATTCCTAGAGTAGTGTGAGTCAAAACTCATAAAATGTACAAGGTGTCACCTCAAATATAAAAAATATTCTACAGTCAATGCTGAATCTGCGAGATGCAGGAGCTCATAGAGAGTAGAGAGACCTACTGCAATTGTCCTTATATCTTTGACTGATGTCACACACAAATCAGTCTTTAACAACGATATTGCACTACTAATTATTTAAACACGTAACAATGCAATATTTTCTATCAACACCTGCTAGTTACATGAACCTGTAAGACAGGTCCTATTAGATGACTTTAATTGTTTAGAAGGTGACCACATCTAATTTAGTGTCCAAAAACTGGATTTTTCTGGATTTCTTTTACACTTAAAATTAATTTTAAGTGTAATTATACTGGATATAGCATTCGAGGTGGCAGAGCAGACTGCTCTGAGCCACAGGCCAGGAACTAGGTGGAATTCTACAGTTAGTAATTGGAAATCAGCAGTCTATTGGAGGGGGTGGAATTTCTGTGATATACACACTATAGGGAATATGTATAAGAATGGAGTGTTTTTGGCTTATGGAAATTTAGTTGAACAATATTGCCTTCTTCAGAATGAATGACAGAGTGCCCCTACCCAGCGTCACACTGTGCCATGGCATGGCAAACATTAACTGAATAAATAGTTACATTTATTAAAACTGCATAGGTGGAATTGGGCACGTTTGATATTTGTACTAAGCAAAGCAGAAATAGAAAACAATGATGTGACATCCTTAGGAACAAATTGATTGACAAAGTCATTAAAACTGGAATGATAAAAATGCACCTACGAGATCTGACAAAAAATACACCTCCGTCGGTAAGATGAGATGAATTGAGATGCTGGAAAATCACGAAAGCCATAGATGTGAAAGAATGGATGAGGCAATAGGGAAACAGCATCATATGAGTGTATGCTCATTAAACTGAAGGGGTGCAAACTGATATGAATTCACTATGAAATTATTTGGACATACAAAAACACCAGTTTGTGCTGTGTATGTCATGTATCAGGCCTTTATTTGTGTAAAGCGACCTTGGGATTGTGAAAGACGCTATATAAATATAATATTCTTTTTATTATTATTAAATCAGTGAACTTGAAAAATCATTTAAATGGCAGACAGCGATTCACAAGACGGTGACTGCAGGCCCCATTTCCATTCTTGGCTGCACAGTTTGGAAAAGATGGGACAAAGAATTTTTGAGTTATCACACTGAAAAGATCCAGTGTCTGAGCTGCCCTTCTGTTTGCAATCATCATGTGGTGTTGCGTCGGTTTTGATGAGAATTGTCTCAATATTTGATCAGGTCCAGATCTTCAAGGTGTCTGAAAAGTTGAAAAACACTTTTTATGTTATCGCGCCAACAGGATTAAATGTATATCACTGCTGATTAATTTTTCAGGCAATTAGTCTGAAAATGAAACCAGATTTAGGTCTTCAACCATATATTGTTTTTGTAAAGTAGTATTAAGAGCCATGAAATACTTTTTGACTTTTCACTTTCACAAAGTCAACTACTTTCACCCTTTCCTTTTGGGGCAAACTGTTTCAAAATTTATTTGGTTCCAGTTCATCACTCATACAATGCCTCTGCTAAGTTTGAAAAAGATCCGTCAAATATTTTTTTTGTCATTGTTTAACATGCAAAGTGTCTAAAGCAGTGGCGACGGACTGGTGATAAAACCATACATATACATTTAACTCAATACCAAACAGCACTGAACAGAATAAAAAATAGATCATGTATAATAAAACAAGCCAACACAATACCACTCCACTATTTTCACATAACATGTTCCCTTGTTCTGCATGCATGCAGGATTACAGTAATGAGTTCCATTCGAGATTAATGATATAGCTCTCATTCTCTGCACATCAGAGGGCTCACTGCAGGTCATGGAGGGGTAAGGTCATGACATGACACGGGAAATTGGGAATCAATTAAAATGGTCCTCTGCTCATAGAAATGGAGTCATTTTCAGGAAGTAAATTGCATAGATCTAACATGCATTGGAGGCAAAATAACAACAGTGTGATGTCTTCAACTCACTATTTAAAGTCCCATAAAATCTGGGGGAGGCTACAATATATTACACTATAGTACATATATAGTCCAAACCTGATTTGTTGATGTCAACAACGACAACAAGAAAACCAATAACAGAGAGTGCAACCAGAGAGATACTGAAACATTCTTACACACTTGTAGTACATTTTATATTTCCAATTGCAGATTACATAAAATAATTTTATTCATTCCGTTTCCCCAGTTCAGTGACAGGCAGTATACTCATTAACTTTACATGAAGCAAACTCAAGGATTCCCACTGTTTAAAAGATGCACAACACTTGACAGGATGATGATAGCATAAACTCACTTTGAGTCGCATTCATGTATATTCATGCATATTGATTCAATATAACGTAATATTCTGAATATATATTCAGGCATAACCTCAAGGCTCGACAGGCCCTGTTTTCCTGAATGAAATAAACGGCAATAGTGGGGCACATAATGACAGGCTATAATTGCAGGATAAATGTGTTCCACAGCTGGCTGCTCTCCCTGTAGTTTCAAGCACTATGAAGAGTGGCACTCGCCCAACAAAGACACGCTGCTCTTCACAATTACTCTCTCTCCCGTGCTCTTCCATCTCTTGTCAGAACCTCTGGGCAACACGCAATGGATTCTGGGAAAGCAAGCCGTCTTCAAGGTATCTTAAATAATTGATTATGCAGAGCATGATAATCTGTGGCCCACTTCCCAAGAACAAGTGCCAAGGAATTCACATTTCAATTCTTTTTTTTCCCTTTTGTTTTTCTTTAACAATAGTGTTACATATGGGTTACTAAAGAGTGTAACAACGTAATGTTAAAATTTACATCTTAATTCTGATTATGGTACATCATTTTAAGGCTTCTTTGCCTACCATGTGCGGTGCTCATCTCTCTTCTGTAAAACTGAACAGCAATACAGGAAAGAGCATTCAAACCCTGACTACCACCTCACTAGCCATGATCTGGGATTGCACTGCAAAATGTGATCATTAAAGAGTTAGTAAACTATATCACATTATTAAACAAAATAGGCAAAAGACAGATTCATACTCTGAGCTGAGGTGCTCTATAGTCATTAAATGAACAGTCTGTGAATCCACTGGCCATCGCCTTGTTAAAACCATTCTTATATTTTACACCTTCAATTATAGTAAACTTCTCAGCATGTCACATACTGTAACTATAATTAAAACAAAACCACCTCTGCAAATTTACAGTTTTAACACTAAAACACAAAGTTCTGTACATTTGTGATACAGAGCAATTTATTCCGTAAGAAAACTTTTGTTGAAATGAAACGGAAAGTAACAGAACACAGGTTTCATTCCGATTTGTGAAGGATGCATGTAATAATACTTCATGCAGTAAAGGCAGTTAAAGAGACAAGGGAACAGGGAGTTAGAGGAGCCTCACCATGTGCGTCAAGAACTTTTTGAGAAAATGTATATAAAAGCCTACAAGCTAAAATATGCTGTTTTGGTTTAAATACTATACATTGGTAACAGCCAATATTGCAATAACTGCCAATAACATGTAATTTTTCCATTCTTAATGTAATACAAGTTCATATTGTAATAACTGGCCAATAATATATTTTCTGAACTAATAACGCTATAACGTTTTGTCGATAATGTAGTAAGTTATTACATTGCCAGTCGTTACATTATCAACTTTTATCAAATAAATAATGGATAAATGTATTACGGTATTGGCATCTTGGTACATTATTGGTAGTTATTACAGTATTGGCTGTTATATGAATTCGTAATACTATAAACACAACGAAATTTTGTTGCACATATAGATCTATATCTAGATACTGAGTAGAAAAAAATAAATAGAATTGTAGATGAGTGCTATAGGATACCACAATGTAATGTGTTAGATACTAAAATATCAAATTAGACGACTAATTTTAACTTGGTGAGAAAGGTCAGCATGTTTTGTTTTTTTTGTAGCACTGCCTTCAAAGCAGATTCTGTGCGAGGCATGCATCCCAAAGCTTAGTGAAAATAATCTTTCCATCTGCCAGCCTAATCCCTCATATCTGACGGCATAAATAACACCATTGCCATAGTTCTAATTTGAAGGCATGATGGGGTGGGGGAGGGGTCGAGCAAAGCATTTAAACCCTTGCCTTCTTAACTAGCACTGTACATCCTAGCCTTCAATAAACAATCCACACTCCCTAGGGATCACTCTACTTCTCCACTGTGGGCTGTGGAACACTGTCCTACATTGTATGTGGAAAGGGAATTAAGCAACATTGACTCAGTGCGGGAAATGAAATTCTATACTTCCCTGGGAAGGATTTGTGAGATGGGAATTAGATCGGATAGAAACCTCCATTGCCTCCATAACTCTACGGTTAACTGGGTTTTACAGTTTTAAAGGCACAGCAACAACAAATACGACTGAAACACTCTTCCGGAGAAGTATGACTGATAGCTAGCATGCCATTAGACATAACCCCCGAGTTGGTGTTGGACTTGATGAATATGAGTAAATGAGTTGTAAATAGCAGTTGCAAGTTAACAAATCCAGCAAGGTAATTATTTCTTCTCAAACTGTCAAATTCTCAACTTGTCAAAACATATAAAGGAAAAATAAGTATGGCTGTTTTAGACGCTGTTCTGTTCCTGTAAATTACCCCAACCTGCAGCAAACATGCTCCTCATGCTTTATACATAGCCGTTGTCTTCCAGAAGGATATCGGTTTCATTTCCTTTACAGCTGGCATGCGCATCAGTCGGAAGAGTGAATGGTTTTGTTATGCCTTTTGTTTGGTGTTTTTAAATCAGGTCCTACAGATAAATAAAACATTAACGGTGTGTGAGCAGGCCGTTCCGATGGGAGCTGTGTTATCTTGCATCGCCGCTCCCAGTGTTTCCACACTCTGCCCCTCTCTGTCTATCTAAGAAAAGAAGATTTCTGTTAATTCACAAGGGTTTAAACACATTCTGTTGTAATTACATCCCCCCCACCAGGAGTACCCGCTCCACGTCTTCCCATAGTCCCTTTCTTCTCTGTCAACATGGCAATGGTCCATGATACTTCAAGCAAAGGGACTCACCTCTATATAAAACCCCTTCATTACCCAAGCAGCACCCCACCTTCTCCCCTGCCACCGGTCTTTCCTGTTCCAATAAAGCTGTAAGTGATAAGAGAGTTTTATTATTCCACCGTCCTCGCTATTTCCCTGTAGACCTCCACTTTCACTCGCTATCAGAGAGAAAAGCCTCAGAAAAGAAAGTGTTGTTTTGCAACGCTGCTTTTTTTTGTAATGAATGAAGCAACAGAGTGCAACACACATCGGTCATTTTCATCCTTCTCCCCCCCCCCCAATCTCCGCTGGGCGGAGAGCTCGACCGGACGGCAGCTGCCTGATAGCCACAAACAGAAAAGGCCATCCACTCCCTCTGAAAGCCCAGACATTGTCTGCAAGGAAAATTGATAATAAAGTGGAAATTCAGACGGGCTTATCGCTCTCGTTCAGTTAAAAGGGCTTTGCATTTCTTTTTTTTTTCTTCGTGTGTATTTGCAATGTCCATTTTCTGCATGAGGATAATAGCTTTTTAACACAAAAGATAATACAAACCACATTAGCTGTGCTCTTTCCAAATTAACATTTCAAATTGCCACAGGGGTTAAATTAACAAATAATAGAAGTAATATAAAACCCACTATTAGTATTAATTGCCCATTATTGAAAATAATGAATAGGGCTTTTGCTAAGCATGTGGCTCAGAAAAATCTTTATCATATACTCTTAAACAAATATACATGCCCTGGCCACTATATTTGGTACCGCTACGTAGCACCAGATAGGAAACGGGAAACGTGCCCCAGGCTGGCAGACGATCATTTACAGACCTGCGAGTAAAATGGTAACATGCAACAGGAAAAGCACTGCTTGGCTTTTTACGTAAAAGTAAGTAATTGAAGACCTCGTATCATAACAGTTAACTAATAACTCTCTCTCTCCCATGTTAATTTCGATAAAGATTATATTATTTGATTGTGCAAATTGCAACTAGCTTGGTTAGTTAATAGCATAACACTAATGGCGACGCTGATAATGCGGAGGTAAATAGCATTTGGATTAGTCACAGTTCTCATCCCATTGTTTGCTGTAAGACGCCTGTTAAGAGCCGGGGTCAGACCTGGAATTTATTTGGAAAACACCATAAATTAAGTTACTCAGTTACCAGAAACTCATAATTATTCAGTTTATAAACAGTGCTGGCAGAAAGTCCAGTATATTGGTATGAAGAGATTGAATCAGTCCCCTATGTTGACTTCTATGGGCCTCTAGGAGAAGATCTTCTAGCCGCTACTGCATGTATTTGTTTGTGCTACTGACTCCTTCCAGAAAGAATGTTTTTAAGAGAAGACAGGGTGCTGGAGAGTGACAGGGGCATCATAGTGGGCCCTGAGGTGGGGACATTACTCCACACTATATATATAACTATATACATATATAACAGTAGTAATTCGCGAAAATACCTACATCCCTGCTCCCTTTGTTTCCAGATTCACTTCAAGGCTTGACGAGTTGCATGTTCATTGAACCCATTCTGCATGTTACAGAGCAGAAAGACCTGTTCTTCTTGCATTTGTAGTCATTCTACCAGCTTTATTAAATCCCACTATCCTCCTCTTTACTGTATATCTTTTATAGCAAGGTGTTTTTGGAAACACAACTACCATTGACTGGATTGTCTGTAAACTCCAGCCATTGTAGTGCATGAGATACTGTATCCACCACATCTGGCACCAACAATCATACCACATTTTAAATTCCTTTGAATCATGTTTAACCACATAGTAACTAAACATTTTGACCCTGTCAGTATGCTGCATGTATTCAATTGCAATCACACGATTTGTCGTTTCAAGGAGCAGAGTCCTTGGTCCCTATTTAGCATCTGACACAGAGCGACACCAGGCACAATGCAAGTGTCTTTGTTAGCATGAGTCTGATACAGCTGTCATTTTCCCATCCAGAACCCATATTGTTGAAATAGCAAGTACTTGCACCCATCTGAGCACCCATGGGTCTGTTAGTCTTAAAATGAGGTGGAGTCAGGTGCATTGTTGGTGCATTGCTTTTTTGAGGAAGCGACTTTTAACCAAAAGGGCCCTCTTTTAACAATCTAAAGTGTGATGTCTGAAATGGACAGTGCACATTCCTTTGCCAACCATAGTTTTGTTTGGGGCATCATCTATTCTTTTTAAAAGCCAAGTTTGCTTGCACCTCGTCAGATTGCTATTATAGTATAATGGCGGATTTGCCAGCTAGTAGAAAAGATTACTTCCCTGCAAAAGAAACGGTTGTGCTTGTGCAAAAAATGTGTGCAAGCAGACCATATATGGCAATGTGGAGCTTCATAATAATAATAATAATAATAATAATAATAATTTTAGTAGACCCCTGATATGTACCAAGATCTACCAAGGCAAACCAAAACCACAGATAATAGCGAACCCCATATATAATGTGATTTTTGTGCATAAATATGATAAATTGTTAAATTAAGCACAGCAAGCCATTACCAACATTAAATATAGTAATTATAAAGTACATTGTACATCATTATAGAGTACTGTACTCTCTCGAATCACAGGAATTCTGATGTTTTAGCCTAATTCTCAAGAGACAGTACAGTAATAAAAAGCTGAAATTAGCAATTCCACCTGTTTCAGTCTTTAAAATCACGCTTGCCTTTACACCCAGTGAGAAGTATTGTTTCCCACTCATAAGCCTTACTGAGCATTCTGATCAGCCTGTCTGTTTCATGTTCAACATGGTTTATTGCTTTGTCCTCTTCTTTTTTGAATGTTTGTAATACAGTTGTACAATTTATTAAATATTTATTTTAATCCATCTGGGTTGGACACTTGTAATGAAAACATTTGAGATATACAGTTAGGTCCATAAATATTTGGAAACTGACAAAAGTTTGGTTATTTTACCTGTTTACTGAAACATATTCAACTTACAGTTAGATAATCACTGTGGACATAAAGTACAGACTCTCAGCTTTAATTTGAGGATAACCACATCCAAATTGGGGGAACGGTTTAAGAATTACAGCTCTTTAAAATGTACCACCCTCTTTGTAAAGGGACCAAAAGTGACTGGTCAATTGACTCAAAAGTTATTTCATGGACAGGTGTGGGCAAATCCTAATAAATGATAAATTCATCATTAATTAAGCAGATAAAAAGTCTTGAGTTTTTGCATTTGGAAGAGTTTGCTGTGAACCCACAACGTGCTGTCAAAAAGTCTTGAGTTTTTGCATTTGGAAGAGTTTGCTGTGAACCCACAACGTGCTGTCAAAGGAGCTCTCCATGCAGGTGAAACAGGCCATCCTTAGGCTGCAAGAACATGGTGAAAAATCATCAGAGAAATTGTAAGAACACTAGTAGTGGCAAAACTTACAGTTTGGTACATTCTGAGAAAAAATAATGCACTGGTGAGCTCAACAATACAAAAAAGGCGTGGATGTCCACGGAAGACAATAGTGGTGGATGATCACAGGTCATTTCCATGGTCAAGAAAAACCCAGTCACAACATTCGGCCAAGTGAAGAACTCTCTCCAGGAGACTAGCATATCAATGTCCAAGTCTATCATATAGAGAAGACTTCATGAAAGCAAATACAGAGGGTTCACCACAAGATGCAAAGCCTCAAGAATACAAAGGATAGGACAAGCATTGGACTTTTCTAAAAAAATCTAGAAAAGCCAGCACAGTTCTGGAACAGAATTCTTTGGACAGATGAAACTAAGACCACCCTCTTCCAG
>JAODKN010000114.1:25551795-25574719 GCA_026774425.1 Petrocephalus zakoni
GAGCTTTTCTCTTTTATGATTATGGCCACATTCGCACACACTTGACATGTAACATGTAAAAACACACTTGACATGTATAGAACTCAAGGGAAAAGCCTAAAATAAAATATAAAACTTTAACGTGATCTTTACATTTTACCATATGTGATAACATATGGCTTTAGTAGGAAATGCATGTTTATAGCTTGTTGTTTCCGAATAAAAATTATATTGCTTTTAAATTATTCTAATGAAATACATGCATGATCTCGCCATATTCACTTGGTTTAATTAAACATGAGAAAAATTCATGTTATGTTCTCAGAACACAAAGTGAATGTATCAACTGAAGAAGGATGTTTCCTTTTCAAAATACTCGTTCTAATTGTGGGGAACCACTGTCCATGATTCATTCACTGTTCATCATTCAAAGGATTATGCATAAAACCTAATCCTGACAAATCATTCTTTTAATATGCATTGTACATAAATGTAGAACTTACAGCTCTGACACAACATTAATTTGATAAGTATTTTAGATTAATAAAGGACATATATGACTAATGACACCTTAAAATGGATTGTACATGAATGCTGAACTTGGTACGTTAATTTCATATGTATTTCACATCAATTAAGGACATATATGTCTAATGACACATTACATCGATATGGAGTGCATATTTATTTTGAGTGTCATATAAAGAGCTTATATGATTTGGGCAAAGCGCATAAGAGTGGGCGTGTCTAAAAAAAGGAAACTCCACTGGATCAAGATTTTAAGGCATCATTATAAAAAGTTCACCATGACCAGTAGAGGGTTATATACAAAGTTGCTTTTAGAGAGCAAATATTGATGGAAAACCTCTAGCAGACCAGAAAGTAGCTAATCACTTCAGCTATTGTAAACCTTGAGGTGGAATTAAATTATGTGATCAAAAAGAGCCTAAACGCTGGCCAAAAAAATCTATACAGGAAAACAAGTAAATGACAAACTTTCAGAGAAATGACATAATTAGCTGGTTGATACATGCAAAAGTTTAATCGATACAAATACACACTGCTGGTCACTTAAGAGAGGGGGGAGCAAAAGATACCGACGAATGCGGCATGCCGGAGCATCTGTGGATGAGGATGGGAAAGCTCAACAAAAAGGCCTGTGGTATGAAGCAGAAAGGTACAGGATCAATGTGTGTTGTCAACCATGACTCATGATGTTTCATGGAGCGCAACCAAACTCATCGAAAAAAAAGAAATAAAAATAAAAACAGTTCCAAGAGCGATGAAAGAAAAATGCCCTTATGAGACCAAAACATTTGTCTTGGGATGTGTCCTTAAAAGATACCTTTTCACAAAATAAAAGAGACAGAAGAGAGGTCAGACATGTAATGTTACTTGAATGCAGGAGATTATAGGAGGCAGGATATAAACTGGATGAACTGGTCAACATGGAGCAGGACTTAACGCTTTACAGGTGTTAATCAATAGAACTGCATTCCTGATGATATGAAAAAGCCAAACTTTCTTTGAGAACTCTTGTTGAGAAGTTGGTTAAGTTACTACTCCATATTTGTATTTTATGGAAAAAAAATGATCAATGATAAATATGAGGAACGATGGATAGCTTGATATATAATATCAATACAGGACCAATGAGTATTGCATACACTCATTGAGGTATGAAAACATTTTGTGATCCATAGCTTGGTTCACCACTGAATTTCTAACGTTTACATCTAATGACCTACCCTATTAATTAGCCTCTCTGCCCTTGGATCTCAATTATTCTGCAGACCATCGTGAATAAAAAATCATGCCTGCTTCTTGGCCTGGTAGTGATGCAGTAAAAGGATTACAGGCTGTGGCTCCTCAGTGACCCAGAAGCTTATTGCAGTTCCAGACTGTTTACGGTATAAGAAAATGAGAAACAGTAGGGAAAGATGACGCTGTATGTTTTTGGAAAAACTGATGAAGAAAACAAAGATTCAATTTCAGGTTATTCCTAATAAAAAACTTGAAATTTAGTTCAACCATTTAGATGATAATTGGGTCTGAGCTTGAGAGACGATTCTATCTATCCATCCATTTGCTTATCCAGGGTCGGGTCACAGGGGCAGCAGCATAAGCAGGGATGCCCAGACCACCCTCCCACCAGCCACCTCCTCTAGCTCCATCAGGGGAATACCAAGGCGTTCCCAGGCCAACCGAGAAATTATCTCTCCAGCGTGTCCTGGGTCTGCCCCGGGGCCTCCTCCTGGTTGGACATGCCTGGAACACCCCCTCCAGGGAGCTATTCAGGAGGCATCCTAGCCCAAATTACCTCAACTGGCTCCTTTCAATGCGGAAGACCAACAGCTCTACTTTGAGCCCCTCCCGACTGTCTGAGCTCCTCACCCTCTCACCATCTCTAAGGCTGAGCCAAACCACCCTGCGGAGGAAGCTCATTTCGTCCATTTGTATCTGCAGTCTCATTCTTTCAGTCACTACCCAGAGCGCATAACCACAGGAATCTGATGGCCTGCAAGGACCCCCCTGAGGGACACCGTCGTATTGTATGCCTTTTCCAAGTCCACAAAGCACATGGACAAACACCCATGACCCTTGTGAGGCTGAAGAGATGCCCCAGTTTTCCATGACCAGGACGGAATCCATATTGTTCTTCCTGGATCCGAGGTTTGACCAACGTACGGACCTTCCTCTCCAGCACCCCAGCATAGACCTTCCCAGGGAAGCTGAGGAGTGTGATCCCCTGAAGTTGGAACATATCCTCTGGTCTCTGTTTTTAAGACTGGGACCACCACTCCGGTCTGCCAATCCAAAGGCTCTGTCCCCAATGTCCATTCAATGTTGCAGGGGCGTGTCAGCCAAGACAACATCAAGGGCTCCACCCCTGGAGCCCTACCACAGAGAAATTGTTTGACCACCTCAGTGACCTCAGCCCTAGAGCTGGGCAAGTCCTCCTCTGAGTCTTCCAAGTCCTCCAAGGAAGCATATCAGCGGGATTTACAGTAGGAGGCATATCAGCAGGATTTAGGAGATCCTCAAAATATTCGTTCCACCATTCGACTATATCCTCAGTCAAGGTCAACAGCTCTCCACCCGTGCTATAGATAGCTTGGGCGAATCCCTGCTTCCCCCTCTTTAGCTGCCTGATGGTTTTCCAGTAAATTCTCAAGACCGACCACAAGTCCTCCTTAGCCTCCTTAGCCTCACCAAACTCCTCCCACACCCGGGTTTTAGCTTCAGCACCCACCAGAGCCACTTCCCACTTGGCCTGTTGGTACCTCTCCGTTGATTCCAGAGTCCCACAAGCTAACCAAGTCATGAAGGCCTCCTTCTTCAGCCTGACTCCTCCCTTTTAATGCTGGTGTCAACCACCGGGTTCGGGAGCTGCCACCCCAACTGGCACCAACAACCTCTCGGCCACAGCTCTGCACTGCTGCCACAGCAATGGAGTCCCGGAACATATCCCATTCAGGTTCCATTTCCCCTGACTCCCTTGGGAGAGAAGTTCTGCTAGAGGTGTGAGTTGAAGATCTCCCAGACTGAGGCCTCCGCCAGACATTCTCAGCAGACCCTCACTATGCCTTTGGGTCTACCAAGTCTATCCAGCATCTTCCCCTGCCATCGTATCCAACTCACCACCTGGTGGTGGTCAGTTGACACTTCAGCTCCTCTCTTCACCCGAATGTCCAAAACATATGGATGTAGATCTGAGAATACCTGCTCTGTCAACTCCTAATTACAGTCATGCTTTCAAACTTGAGGTTGACGCAAGTGGCATCAGTGTGGAAGCTGTCCTCATACAAAAGGATGAAGACGGTATCAACTACTGGTCTAATACTCCAAGAATGCATCCACCGGATGCATTATAGCACGACTGAGAAAGAGACTTTGACATTGCTCTGGGCTTTGCAACATTTTGAAATTGGTCTGGGACCTCATAATGCACCTATTCAAGTTTATACAGACCACAACAAACAAAACAAAATGTCTCATTCTAATCAAAGGCTTTAGCACTGGTCTCTTGTGGTTCAAGGTTTTAGCTTGCATAAAAAAGGTACTGATAATGTGATTGCTGATTCCCTTTCTAGAAGTTGATTTTTGACTCGTAATAAAAAGAAAATTTGTTAAACATTGCTTGTTAACTATTGTTACAAAACCAATAAATTTGCAGCATTGTTGCAAAATCAAGCAAGCATCCCAAGACTTTCTGTGAGCACTGTATGAGTTTTCAGTGGTCTGGCACAGTCTGCCTCCATTTTCTGTGTATAATACACAGAGCCCTATTTTAAAAATATAAAGCTCACTCACTGCACAGCTTTTTTTAAGGCTTGGCCAACCTACTTTTGCTAGTTTGACGGAGGAAAGGCAGCCATATAATCTAAAAGAGTTGCAAAAAGTTTCATTATTAGTCATGAGTGTGTTTGGGGTATAAGATGGCCAAGACCAATCAGAGTGTTATTTCCCATTCCCTTTATGAGCCAGGCATGCTTGCACCTTGGTGGATTGCTAATATAGTGACAAATTTGCTAGGTAGTAGACCAGTGTGGTGTGCCATGGTGGTGCTGTGGTTAGCACTGTTGCCTCGCACTTCTAGGGCCACAGTTCGAGTCTCTGCCCAGGTTCCATGTGTGTGCAATTTGCATGTTGTTGTTGTGGGGTTCCCTCTGGGTACTCCAGTTTTACACCCGCAGTCCATAAACATGCATGTGTGAATGACTGGTGTGTGAGTGTGCCCTGCGATGGGCTGGCCCCCTGTCCTGGGTTGTTCCCTGCCTCATGCCTGTAGCTTCTGGGATAGGCTCCTGTCCCCCTGCAACCCAGAAGGGTAAGTGGTTTCAGAAATAGATGGATGGATATAAAAGAGTGCCTCTGCAGAAAATATGGATGTGCTCTTTCATGAAGTGAAAGTGCCATCAAGGGCAACAGCTGGATTCCACCAAAGCTCCCTGAACTTTATAATTAATAATGATAATAATAATTACAGTAGTCCCCCCATATCTATGGGTGCAGTGAACCATCCGCAAATCACCTATATAACATGATTGTTTCGGACCACAGAGAATCACAGATGACTGGAACCACAGATATCTGGGTCCAACTGCAATAATAAGCCAATTTCATTTGTCATTACTGCAATTAACTAATTCTGATAATGGGGGGGATGAAATATATTTCTTCAAATATTTTGATGTATGCATTAATGATCTTTTGCATGTTTGTGTGCTGCTATGTGTCCCTGTGTATGTAACAAGCAGTGTAGGTAAGGCTGTGCATGTGCTTATGTAGGTGTATGGTATCTTAATAACACTCTCTTTAAATAACAGTAAAATACTTTGGCATTAACTTTAGAGCAGGTTCTTGTCGGTCAAAAGCACAATTGCTTTTCGCTGCCTCAAAATAGTAATGCACCAGCAATGCACCTGACTCATTTTAAGACTGACAAGTGTATGTGCGCTCAGACGGGTGCAAATATATTTGCTGTTTAAATGACGTGAGTGCTGGATGGGAAAATGACAGCTGCGTCAGGCTCATGTTAACAAAGACGCTTGCGTTGTGCCTGGCGTCACTTTGCACGTGGTGCGAGATCAGGCTTACAAAGTAACGCATGACTTCATAGTCTTCATAACTATTTTATTTTGTCTTGTCATTCCTCTGCTTGGTGAGAGCCGCAATATGATGCTGATTTCTGTTCCTAAATGAACCTGAGAACTGTTAAGATGGGTGAGCTTTGACTAACCTTTCTGCAGAAGCCTTAAAGAGAGAAAGAACTCATTTTAAAATCTGGCAGAGTTCTGGAGCACTCCCCGGATGGCCGAGAATGCCCCTCTAATTTTCATAGAGTGCATTATCTCATTGGCTGCAAAAAAGATAAAAGAGTCTGTGAAATTCCCAGCCCTTGGAGGCTCTCTGACAGGGATCTGTGCTGAACAGCAGATCTCCATACCTCCCCTGAACGGTATCTACGGGCCTCAGCATCTGTGCTGCTCCAACAAAATGAAAACTGAAGAGATAAACTACAGAGCCCAGGAAGTCTGCTCTTGGAACTGTCTTTTTCTTCTTTTTCATGTTCCTCCCTTTCTGGCTCCCTTCCTCACATTTGCCATTAAGACTAACTGCCATCCTTCTTCTGGAAGCTTTCCCTAGCAGCATTAATCACCTCTCCAGGTCTCCCGCCTGTCGCTACCCAAGCGGACTGAATAAGGACGAAAAGTTCAGACAAGAGGAAACATTTTCATTTAATTTATTACTTTTGCTAGAGCGGCAGCGCGTAGTCGCCTGAGCTGCCCACTGCTGTTTATGATGTATAAAATTAAATTACAGTGGAACATGGCAGTGTAAAAACCCCACAACGCCTCACAATGGCCCACAAAGCCCCACGATGCCCCAAAAAGCCTCACAAATCCCCACAAAGCCTCACAGTACCCCACAATGCCTCACAATGCCCCACGCCTTGGTAGTATTTATACTTATACAAAAATTGCTTTAACTCCTTTAGCATTGAGTATTCAGTATCTGATAGAGGTGTAACGGTACACAGAGCTCAGTGTTCGCTACAAACCTCGGTTATGGATTCATGGTTCCGTACTGAGCGGGGATAATAGAATTTGTTTTGAAATTATTTATTATTAAAACTGCAAACACAAAGACAATTAGGAACACTTGCAATCCAAAGACAATGAGTCTGTAAACATGAAACACTTATTTGTACATTGTGAAAATAATTGTGTAAATTAGAAAAATATATAACAACAATAATAATGAAGTAAATCACCTGTTCTCTACTGCCGAGTATGGCGTCTTATCTAAAGCAGTAAACACCCCTGTCGCCTATAGTTATTTTTCAGTCCAGGCTGAATCTCTAATGAGTTAGCACGTTTGCTTGTGTTTGCAGCACCACATTGGTTTGGTGTAACGCAGCCAACAGACAGATTTGGCCTTATGAACTACTCTCTCTCTCTAGTGCTGGTGTAATTTTTTGGGAAACCAAAATGTTCCCAAACCACCAATTATGACTGAATGTAACCAGCATTAGCCATAACCAACACGCAGCAATGATTCGGATAATGTCTTCAGTGTTGAACATATGTTTGTGAATTTAGGATCTGCCTGTGTCAATAAATATATTCATTCATTTCATTGTGCTTAGAAAACATAAAATTATGTATGAAACAGTACATGATGAATATGTCAAAGTCTCACTCTGAGCAATTAGATATATCAAAATCTGTGCCCCCCCAAATCTCCAACATTTACAACATCCATAGCAAGCATAGCATTTTCTTCCAGGAAGACGATGACCAGGAGGACGATGATGAAGAGCACCAGTGATAAAAATATGATGAAGATGGCTGAAGAGGCAGAGGGGAACAGCGGTGGGTGTTCTGCATGTGAACCCCCCTCCAATCCCACGTCTGATTGATGAGCCCACATCCCAACGACTCGACTTTCACAGGACACAGCTGCTTCCAGCTTCAGGCAGCCAGATATCCACCGCGACGCACCTCTAAATCTGCTGAGTAACCGCAGAGTCCCCCATTCCCACTCCTTGGTGAGGGGGGGGGTTTGTAAGGAGGAGGGTACCAGTGCTGACGTTGCCAGGCTCCTAGGACCTGCCCGTAAATGAACTCATTTTTCATCCTGCCTCCCCTGCTAATGACTGGCACTTTCTCCATGCCGAGCGCAGCCTCTGAAGAGCAGACAGAGCAGCCGAGGCCCATTCATCTATAGGTGACGGGGCCCCAGGCTGCGCATCACAGAGAGACACATGGGCATAGAGGGAGACAGAGCAGTGGATACACAGATAAGGGAGATTGAGCAATGGTGGTACAGATGCATGGACAGACCGAGGGATAGAGCAGCAGATATGCAGATGCACAGACATACAGAGGGATAGAGCAGCAGATATGCAGACATACAGAGGGATAGAGCAGCAGATATGCAGACATACAGAGGGATAGAGCAGCAGATATGCAGATGCACAGACATACAGAGGTACAGAGCAGCAGATATGCAGACATGCAGACATACAGAGAGACAGAGCAGCAGATACACAGATGCACAGACATACAGAGGAACAGATCAGCAGATTTGCAGACATGCAGACATACAGAGGGACAGAGCAGCAGATACACAGATGCACAGACATACAGAGGGACAGAGCAGCAGATACACAGATGCACAGACATATAGAGGTACAGAGCAGCAGATATGCAGATGCAGACTTACAGAGGGACAGAGCAGCAGATACGTAGATGCATAGACATACAGAGGTACAGAGCAGCAGACACAAAGACACACAGACATACAGAGGGACAGAGCAGCAGACACACAGACACACAGACATACAGAGGGACAGAGCAGCAGATACGTAGATGCATAGACATACAGAGGGACAGAGCAGCAGACACACAGACATACAGAAGGATAGAGCTGCAGAATCGTGGATGCACAGATGTACAGAAGGATAGGGCAGGGGATACGTAGACACGCAGAAATATAGAAGAACAGAGCATCAGATATACAGTACAGGCGCACAGTTATATAGAAGGATAGAGCAGCACATACAGTATGCAGGCATACAGAAGGGTAGAGCAGCAGATACTTAGCCATACTTGTGTTCTTATGTGCCCGATTTACATCATCTTCCATTGCTGAATTCGTGTCATTCGTGCCCCATCCCAGATATCGAGGATGCATTTTTTGCAACATCACCAAATTAGAACAATCCCATGATCACGATCAATTAACAAGACAATGCTTGTAAAATGCAAAATAACTATGAATTATTCATTCTGTTTAAAGTTAGGTCATGCTGTATATTTTGTAAATTTTCCACATTACATCTGTTTTATCGTCTTCCTGACTGTCACCTGACTGTTTTGGTCCAATCATGATAGAGTGATCCCATTTACTGTAAAAGCTAGGTTAATTTAATTAGCTCAAGATAGATAATGATCCTGAGACTGCAGAGCCCCCAGGCACATTCAAGTCAGTGGTGTGGGAACATTCTGGTTATCCAGTAGAGTATATATATTTTTTATTTAATTTGTTCATGTAGTCAGTTTATGTATATCTGCCATGTTCTTTGGTGTTTCTCTGTTTAGTGTTCCAAGTTTTTAGTGATTAATTAAACCCAGATTTCCCCCCGTTTCTCCTTATCCCCCGCAAAAAATAGAATTAAAAAACAAGGTATGACATAAACCATGGTTCAAAAATCTGGAGAATCATTATACCTCTAATATGTATTTAATACATAAATATTACCAAATCTACCAAATGTACAGTATAGTCCTATCATTACATTGCTTAGTTCAATGGTTAATGCTGCACAGTGACTGATAATAACTAATGGCATTTGTAAATATAGAGGTTAGCAATGGTAGATTAATATGTCATTAGATCAGACAGATAAAAAAATTAGTTAAGTACAATCTTCCTTCAATCTGTGTTTTATATCTTTTGTTGACTAAGACACTTGCATCCTATTTAGTGAAATGCAATTAATATTTCGACACCTTACTCTTCAGAGAGGTAAAAAAAAAAAACTGATAAAATATGTAATGTACAACATAAACAAAGATCTCCTCCTGACACACAAACTTAACTGGCCTGCCTGTAGCTGCATTCACATCTTGGTAAAATGACAGATTGTGTGATAAAATAATGTCATTATGGGACAGCAGCAACTTGGGTCAGAGTTGTGGGTACTACAGGAAAAACAATGGTAATCTTTAATCTTCAGGTTTTAATATGACAATAATTGCTTTGAGATTTTTTTTGTTGTTTTTTTGTTTACAGCGGTGCACAGAAGTATTGTATGGAAGCCTATGCTCTGGTAGTAGTAAAAAAAAAATAAGCCATGGAATCTTGCAATTATGACTTAGTAAGTCAGATTTCTGACTTTACAGTATATCTCGCAATTGCAACTTAGTAAATCAGAATTCTGACTTTATATCTCGCAATTGCAACTTCTGACTTACTAAGTCGCAATTGCAAGATATAAAGTCAGAATTCTGACTTACTAAGTCACAATTCCGAGATATAACGTCGTAATTGCAAGATTGGCTTTCATAGTACTGTATAGCATATACTTTTTTCCGACAATTCTTTCTTGTTAATGTTGCATTTGTATCTGTGTGCTGCTCCGTTTCACACATAGGTTGTTGTATTTGAAGTATTATTGCACTAGAACACTGCCTTTTTAGTGTTCTAGTTCATAGTGAAGAGTCTGATGTTAAGCCTGAGAAGGCCAGGGAGAGGAGACAGCCTCTCTAGCTCCTGTAGCAGATGGAAACGTCAAAAAGTGACACTCGACTGTGAAGCAGCACCTGGTGGAGATGGAATATGCATCACTACATCTGTGGCCATAAGACAAAAAAGCCAGCCGGAGATCTTCTTCATTAAGATGGAATAGCTGGCAAAAGGACCAGAGCAAACGGTGCCAATCGAGCTGCAAGCAAATGCCAAGAAAGCTGGGATGGATAAATATGGCAGGGAGGCAACCAATGATTGATTTTTCTTATAGACTTTTTCCTCAGTTCACTTTATAAACCAACAAACAAATATTCATTTGGTATTGATATACAAGTAAAGCAAAGTTTAATTTAACATCTACATTGTACTTTAAAAGAACATATATGATGTGAAATTATTCTTAAGGAATCTTGTGTGAATGATAGATATTCATATTTATCCTCACACAGCCTTAAAAACCAAAAACTGATCAATATCGAGATACTGAATATGTCATGAACCTCTATCTCATGCTTTTATTGATACAGCAGTAAAAGAATTGTATCCCTTAATAAATCCTTAAACCCTCATAATTGGTTCTATTGAAAGCTACATTGCACATGGCAAAGTGGAACTGTTTATTTACTTTGTGTTCTCCTTGTCTGACATACAGCACAGCCAATCTTAAAGGTGATAAAAATTAAAGCTCGCAATTTTGGCTTTGTTTTGCTATTTTTGCGATAAGCTGAGAGAGATTATAGTGTCGATGTCGGGATTTGGCAGGTCAGAGGGGCCTGCAGTGCAGGAGGCTACAATACCTGATTGGCTACAGTTCATAAGAACACAAACTCCAGGCCCCAAGGGCCGGAGTCCGTCAGTTATTAGAATATATTATAGAATATAATTACTGACTGATTTATAACTGAAACACCTGGTCAGGTGACTTACTATCCAAAAAATTGCTCCAGTAAAAGTAATTAATAGCTGAGATGGTGCAAAAGCCAGCAAAGGCTTGAGGATAAGGTTGCTCACACCGGAATAGCTTTCTTCCGACATTTTAATTGTGCGTGGATGTAGCACACCAGAGGATCAACACGTATGTGAGTTGAATGCATACAGACCAGCTTTGGGGCTGGGTAGGTTATTCCCAGTATAACAGCAGACAATTACAGTTTTGCCCAGAATATCTACTGTGTCCCTTAGGACCCGATTCTGGATATAGTGGTCATTTTACCATGTTTGTCCTCAGAGAATTTCTTGCGGCGTAACAAATGACGCCAGCGGTCGGTAAGTATACAAGCGCTATGGATAAAGGTCTCACGGTGTACGTAAGAATTACGCGTCCCTCCCCCCGGCTCAGCCGGCAGCCCCTTCTTCAGCACTCTGCTGGACCACGGCGAGTCAGAAGTCATTACATGAACTATTAACTCGCGCTCAGCCTCATTAAGCATGCAAATTGACGGGGGACGCGAGGACTGGCCGAATGGCCTGGCGCTCAGAAACAAAAGTAATAATAAGAGGAATATGAGCGTGCCGTTCCCGGCCATAACACCAATGGCCTGACATTTTCGACTTCACAGGGTCATCGCTGAGGTGACTGTTTTGTTTCCCCGTCTTTCCTCTCCTTCCTGACAACAAAACCGCTTCTCCTCTTATTCCTCTTATATTTTGTTCTCTTCCCCATACAGTTGACTGGAGGCTACGCGCTCCTACTCCGCAAACATTCGCCATTACGGACAGCACGCCGTCATAAAATGCCACGAGAGAACTGGGCGATAAACATAGACATCCTTTCATAGCAGCTCAGCAAAAAGCAAATTTGTTCATGGATAGTCTTCAAATTTTAAACTAACGTGAAAATAATTTTTAAAAGGCACACTGACGCACAAGGGGCGCGGACAAATGACAGTTATGTACATGCACTGAGAACCTAACGTGTCGTTTAATTAAGAGCCCATATGAGATAGGCAGACATTGCAATCATGTGCCCCCCTCCCCCACCCATCTGTCTATCAAAGGCCTGGACATCTGTGGGAGGGGGCCCAAGCCATCCTGTTTCAGACAGAATATTAAAATGCCACCCGCGGGTAAATTGTCCGGAAATAATTCTGAGTATCCAGCCTAGCTGCTCGGCAGCATACATCAAAGCACAAGCTGAGCTTCAGCCAGCTGCAGAATATACTCACTGTAGATGTCTGCATTGTGTGCATATGCATTGTGAGGCCAAAACCTTCTTAAAGGTGATTTTGCATAAAAAACTACCCTAATCAGAGGTGATTTTTTTATTGCCTATGCAGGGACTTAATACATTGTTGTGTCTTTATTAAGTCTAGCATTCCAGTCATTGAGAAGAACCATGTATGCTGAAATTTGTATTCTAATGTAACTACACCTCACCAAACTGGAGCAAAGACCGACTTTACAAATTACATGTACTTGTACTTACATGTACTGTATTTTAATATGATTTTATTAAATGGTGCCAAAAACCTTGCATGACAGCGTGAACCACATTTTGTCAGAAACCTTTTGTGGAACCTTTCGCCTGGCCTGTCTTGGTGAGAGGTCAGTGAAAAATAAACACGATGGTGCAGTGGCCCATCCCCGCCTCTCGGTGGCTTCTGCACAACTTCCCAATCTCCTGTGCCATGGCAGCGCTGTTATTCTTATTTCCGTCCACCTCCATTTCTCCTCGCCTTTTTACTCTCGTCAGCTGCACTGCGATCACTTCTCTCTGGCCGTGGTTTCTTTAGGCATGAATACTTTGAAGTAGCTTCCTGTTTCCATCTTTAATAGGTATGGTTCAAAAAGTTCAATGTTATATAGCTATTTTTAAGAATTAATAAAGGGGAAATGATTTCCATGCTGAATGTACCAAGGTGTGGCCTTACAAAGCTGATGCAGAGCTGCCACCTGGAACATGAACACAGATGCACAAATCTTTCAGGCGCATATTCCATAGGAGACATTGCCATCCATTGGTGGGACGAGGAACAACAGACTTAAAGCGTGTTGTAGGAGGGGGTGTTACTGTGTCTTTCAAAACACATATATATATACTCAGTGACATAAAAAGTTAAGCATCCAGACGGAGTGGTGGAAAAAAAATGAATCTGCACGTCCAGTGACTGTATCGCAACGATTATAATATCAGATCAAATGGACAATTGGCAGTATGGGCACACTGCTGGTCCCATGTCAGTAGGGTATGGCACCCCCCCGGGCCTGGATTCATGCGGAGATATGGTGCAGTAGGGAGTCATACAGCTGTTGTGTCCTATCCTGTGACAAGTCGGCCCATAGCTGTTGTGACTGGCCCTTGAGATCCTGCAGATTGGCACTAGATCAGAGTTGATGTCCAAGCTGAAACCACACATGTTCAACAGGGGAATGATCTAGGGACCGAGAGAGGACCTCAACATAATGCAGGCAGTCCATAGACACGTGTCGTGTCATGTTGAAAGCCTGTACCAGGGTGCTGTTTCAAGAGGGGCAAGACATGCGGATACAGGATGGAACTGACGTGGCGCTGTACCGTCAGGGTCCCCCGAATCACTACCAGCAGTGACCTGAAGTAATACCATATGGCTCTGCACATCATGATGCCAGGAGTAATGCCAGTGTGTCTCTCTATAACATTGGTAGGATTGGTCCTCTCCTCTCAGCGCTGCCATACACGCACATGATGGTCTGAGGTAATGCAGAACTGAGATTCATCAGCTGAACATGATATGATGCCTCATCAGTCCATGCCTCCTAGACAAACATCTCTGCGCTGGTGTTAATGGCAGCCTACGCAAGGGACAGTGAAATCGTAGTCTGGCTGATGCCAGTCATCGAGACACGGTGCGGGATGACACGGGGTGTTGTCTGGATGGCAGGTGCAGATGTCAAGGGGTTCTGTAATGTTTGGCACATAAGACAATGATCCACCCTTGGTGTGGTCTGTGTTGGGTACCCATCACTGGTCTGCACGTGTACCAAATTGAATCAATATATATACACACATATATGTAAAGAAGATGTGTGTGTGGGGGGAGGGGGGCATGTACTAAGATGCTTTTGGTTTAGCAAACTAGCATTTAAATAGCAATAGGAATAGCAAGCAGGTGACATTTTGAAAGGGTTAACATTTAAAAAAAATTGGTTAGAAATGTTTTGTCAATAATTGTGTTGAAGTCTATTGAGTTTCACACTCAGTAATTTTTGTTTCATATTTTTCTTGTTTTTGTCACCATTCTATATTTTATCTTTCATTTAAATTTTATTTTTTGTATCAAACATGCTGATGTCAAACATGCTAATGCCAATCGAAAACACACACAAAAACAATAGCATATACAATAGCATATAAAGACTTTTATTTTTATATAACCTGTTAAATATTTATTTTCAGCATTTTTTTTCCTGCAAAAAGCATCAGAATCAGTTTGTGACAAATGTTTTCAAAATTTCATTTTGACTCTACCCAGCAATTTTGCATAAATGTCCAAAAAGATTCATATTTAATTGGAGTTAAGTTCTTGTTACAATTGTGACTGGTGTTAAAAATAAGAATGCCACTCCCCAAAATCAATTCATAGCAGTATGTTCAGGGCCTACAGCTAACTTATAAACTAAGCACAAACTCCAACACTGTAAAATAGCTGATACTTGCACTATGTTAAGGGCCTAAGGCTAACACATAGGCTGAGCACAAACCCCAACACTCTAATATAGCTGATACTTTCAGGATGTTCTGGGCCTAAGGCTGACACACAGACTGAGCACAAATCCTGACACTGTAATTTAGCTGATACTTTCAGTATGCTCTGGGTCTAAGGCTGACACACAGACTGAGCACAAATCCTGACACTGTAAAATACAGGCCAATCTACCAACTTGATACTGCTCTTGGACTGTGCTTAGTTCAACAGGAGAAAAGGTCTGTTTGACCATGAATCCCATCACCCCACTTCCCTCTTAGAGAACAATTTAAAGGTATTGATGGCCTGTCCACCAAGGCCCTATTGCTAATCAATACTTATTCTTGCCTGTTATTAGTATATAAAAAGCAATATCACTTCATGAAAGACATTGGAATATTGACCTACTTTCCCACCTGCTTGCAAATTTCATTTTCCAAAACTTGCCAAGTGTATAAACAATCTAGGCAAAGCACAGGATTTATTGTAAAAATTAGGAATTATTCTGCTTAAGAGGGGCTACTCGCCCTTAAATGTGAGGATCATTTTGCAGGAAATCCTTCCCGTTATTTTCAAATATCTAAAGGCTAAATTAAAAAATGTGGTTGCTATTCCCTACCCTAACCCCAGTGTTGTGGGAGAGGAAATGTTGAACACAGGTTCAGTTTGGGGGGTCTGAATCATGGGGGATTCATCTCATCTGCCATAGTTCCTTCTCTGGATCTGTGTGAGGCCTCATTTTCCACATGATTAGCCATCCACCTGCCCTGCCCACACAACCCCCCCTCTCACTCCCTGTAGGACCTGGTCATCCCAGAACATTCTGTCGTTTAACTGAGCAATATATCAGGCTTCTGCAGCCAGCCAAAGATGCCAGATATGGACCGGTCTGGCTGGATAAAGAGGATGGTCTACCATGAGATGAGTGTCCCATTGTTGAGTGCCTGGAACTGAAGAAGCCTCATGGGAAAACCACTTTGGTCAGGATGACCGACCCAGGGACACAGGGATGGGCCACGGAATAAGAGATTTGCTGCAGAACAGGCATTACAGCCACTGGACTGGGAGAAACACACAAAATAAGAAAAATTTTGGAGAGAAGAATTATTGAATATGAAACGGGTGTGTCAATTGATTAATTATACAAATTGCATTAATTTATATCTGCAGTCATGAATGAAGACAACAGGTGGAATCAACTGAAACAACCTCAATAAAAGGGAAGTCGGCTTTCAGAGATGACCACCCCATTTCTATCATATCATCTCTCCAGTAAACCATTATGCAAATAAAATCCCAAACTCCTGAAAACATCCTTCCTTGGTGTTAATCGTAAAAGGCAAAATGGTCAGACTGCTCCTACATTTCTTGTATTCTTGTAGCTACATCACTTGAGAACAATTTACATTTCCATAATAGCTTAATCCATTTTATATCAGGATTTAAGATTTTGTATTATTTATAAATGTGATTGCCTTTAATTCAATTTATGGTCGACTTTTAGGCAATTAAATCTAGCCTGGATGTCATCACATTTTTATAGCATTTTACATTTTAAAGTGTTTTAGGGTCATAGGCACACCAATTTACAAATAGAGGTACAATAACATAATCACCTCTTTAAATTATAATATTCATACATGATAAAACAGTGATACAACAGTTCCAAGCTAGTTGCAATCAACTGTTTATGAAGACTGCACATCAGAATAAATATCGTAATAGAAACAAAATATACTATATATATGAGACTAGAGCAAGCGAGATAATCATCAACAGCTCACAATAACATTGCCAAGAACAGTACAGGGCATTAGAGGAGAAAATACAAGAAATGTATGTAAAAAGTTACCAAGGCCATAAAGATAATATGTATTATTGTATGCAAAGCTGTTTTGTCAGATGACTTATCCCATGTCTGTGCAATGGATACTTCCACTCTATTCAAATTAGCAGTAACACATTGTAAATTAATTATTTCCATTAGGTCAAAAAATAAAAATGCCTTAATGTAGTATCTGCCCATTTGAAATTTTGCCAGGATACACCGCCACCACAAAACTGCATTTAATAAATGTGATGACAACATTTCAATGCATCCATCCATCTATCTTCAAACTGGTCAAGGTCGATATACAGGGGTACATCCAGAACAGAATGGTGTTCTCTTCAATGCAATACATATTGACTGGTTTATAGCATCTCACATACATTATTGAATTAGGTGTAAAAATATCCAATACGCTAATTTAAATATATGTGTAAAATTCTAATCTTTAGGTTTACAGTCAGCTGCTAATGAGTATGAGTCTGATGAATGTAATCACTTCTCAGACTCTCTAATTAGCCACATCGGCCTCACTCAGGCGATTAGAATGTCAGCACAGTAAGTAATGTAGAAAGCAGCAATACAGAATATGTATTGCTGGACTATGGTAAATGCTACTAGGTACTGTAGGTTCTTTCAACCTATCTGTGCATGGACAAATGTGTCCATTGCAAGACCCATCTGCGTCTCTGGTGAAAAATAATGCAGTACCATGTCCAATATTCAATTTGATCAAAATGACCATCAGAATTTGCCATAGTTTTGACCCCTGATGACCCCGATGCTATTTCCTGTATTTAACCAATACAGGATGTGATTTGTCCCATATTTGCCCCTCCCTACTTGTGTAAAAGACTTTGAGATACTCTAACTCCTCCACTTGAGGTCAAAGCCATGGCCTCAGACTTGGAGGTGCTGATCTTCATCTCAGCCACTTCACACTCAGCTGGAAACTTCAACATAGTGCTCAGTACAGGCAAGATGTCACTACTCAATGAAGCCAACAGGACCACATGGTCTGCAAAAAGCAAAGATACAGTCCTGAAGTCACCAAAATGGACTGGTCTAGAAATTATTTTGATAAAAGAACAGAATCGATGACAAAAGGCAGCCCTGGAATAATCCAACATCCTCTGGGAACAAGTCTGACTTACATGCTTGTTTAACATGTTTACATGGAAATGCTAACTAAGCTTTCACTCTGTTATACTGGGACCTAATGGCCTGCAGCAACAGGCCCAGCGCCGTTCCCAAAGTCTAATCCCAAAGTACCCCCCACAAGATCCCCCAAGGAACACGGAAGTACTCCTTCTTCAAGTCCACAGAAAGCATGTAGACCAGATGGGCAAACTCATATGAACCCTTCAGTGTCTCTGTGAGGGTAAAGAGCTGATCCAGTGTTCCAGGAATCTGTATTGCTCCTCCTGGATCAGAGCTAATCTAGCATAGGCCTTCCCCTGAAGTTGGAACACATCCTCAGGTTTCTGGAACCTCAGTCTGCGAATCCAGATGCACTGTCCCCAAAGTCAAAACAGCCCAACAAAATCAAACACCTTCAGGAACTCATGGCCAATAGCATCCATCCCAGCAGCCTTTCCACTGAAGATTTCTTTGACTACATTGGTGATCTCAACCCTCATGATGAACAAGTACCCCTCTATTTATAGTATTACAACTCTACTTCCTGCTAGCATTGCTCGTCAGTGGCATTTAAGAGGCCCTTGAAGTACTCCTTCCACTTCCCAACTATATCACCAGTTGCGGTGCACGCCATCCATGCTGCAAACAGCACAGGCGAAACCCCCTTTTCCCCTCCCGATTTGCCTCCAGAATCTTTTCATCAGGACCAATAATAACTTTAGATGGCATCATCAAACTTGTCCCACTCCCAGGTTTTTGCTTCTCCATCTGCCAAAGGCACATAGGCCTTTAGTTTGCCAGTACAGTACCAGTTAGCTGCTTCCGGAGTCCCACAGGCTAACCAAGCTTGAAAAGCCACTTTCTTCAGCCTGACAGCATATGCATAGAAAACAATCAGAACCCATCTCCTACCCTCATGTCAAGGGACAGCGACCTTCTTGTTCTCCGGGGTGACCTCCAACATACACGCACTTAACTGGGAGCTTGTAAGTAAAACTACACCTGCCCTATGCTTCTCACCCATAGCAACAGAGTGGAATAGAGTCTAGTCCCTCTACAGGAGTTTGGTTCCAGAGCCTGTGCTGAGCATTGAGGTGAGCCCAACTATATCTAGATAGTACCCCTCTAGCTCCAGAACTAGGTCAGGCTCCTTTTCCACCAGAGAGGTCACATTCCATATCCCCAAAGCCAATTTTGGTAGGTGATGGTGAGTCTGCCTGGGCCTCTGGTTTTGACTGCCAGCTAATCGACAATACACCAAACCCCCATGGCTCTCCCTGCAGGTGGTGGGCTTACAGGAGGGTGGGTCCATGGATTTCTTTTTGGATTTTGTTTGGCCATGTCCTATGCCCAGCCAAAAGGTAGCTGACAAGCCCCCCACAGGCCTAGTTCCAGGGCAAAGTCCCTGTTTCCCAATTCCAGGCAAGGTTTCTACCTTCATGTTGTTTTCTCTCACTTCTATTTTAAATCATACTTAGTCTGACCACTAACATAGGACCTATTTGCCTTGGAAGACTTTCTCAGGAGCAATTGCCCCTGACAACAGAGCACCTAGGATCACTGAGGCGCGCAAAGCCCTGGATTCATGGAGGCGCTCTGCTAGCTCAGTTAACCTTTCTGGCCATTTGTTGGGTACATAGGTTGCCCATTCTTAAAAAGAGTACCATAAAATGTTGAAATTGCATTCTCTTATATGATGTGATAGGCTGATGTGTACTATCAATGTTCCTTATCGACAGTTTAACAAAGTTTATCATTCTCTTATCATTTAAACTTTTCATGAGAATAAGTTGATATATCATTTATTTCACCCTGAAGACCGAAAAATTTTAGAAACAATATCATTGTTTTATTGATTATCTGACTAATTAATCCTAGGCAACTTGCAAATTTCTATCCTTAAAGACACATACAGTGCCCTTCTCAAAACCTGAATGGCAGAACACTGAAAAGCATCTATTTATTCTTCCATTTATTTGTTCTATTTTCCCATCCATCAATCTTCCATAACCACTTATCCGGCCATGGTGAGCCTGTGCAGTGAGCCCTAAAACACAATTTAGAAATTTAGAAATGCCAGGTTCATGTAACCACATGTTTTTGGACTGCAGGAGGGAACTGGAGTAGACAGGGAAAGCCTACAGACCCACGGTGATGAAAAATACTACACTCACGCATATGGAGAACATTAAATCCCCCCCCCCACACACACACACACAGAATATGAAAATTCAGACAAATACAAAGAAAATGAAAAGAGCTGGGGTAGGAACTGTCTTGTAGGCATGAGGTAACAGTGCTCCTCACCATGCCAACAGAAAAATCTCATAATCCTAAAATTTTATACTACAAAATATTTGGTTTAGGATATTAAGAAAACGTTAGGTGATCACAATCCTCTTTTCACTTACAAATTTCAATTACAAAGTTATAATGAGTAGATTCTTTCAAATTGTACAATATTTTGATTCCAGTATGATTCAGTATTATGTCAAATTGTTATTAACTCAAATTCTTATCCAACCCAGGTGTTTAACCAGCAGTCATATGCGAGCATATCCGGAGGTAAAAGACAAACAAACCTGTCAAAGAGACACATTCTTACCATAGTCTCCTGGAACAAATAATCAAACAAAGAAGAGCAGGGTATGAATATTTCATGAGGGACATTGTAAGAACAGCTGGTATTTGTTTAGTCTGGCACCCTATGTACCAAGGTATAGTGCATAGCAGTTTCTAATTCACTAATATTTGGTGAAAGAAAATGTGTGTGGCTCTTTCATTTGTTATATTTTTGTGATAGCAGATATAATGTTTCATTGTTAGGGGATTCTCTGAAGAGCATTTTTATTTACTTGTAAAATAATAATAATGTCCATCCATCCATTTTCTAAAACTGCTTATCCTTCTAGGTCGCGGGGGTCCGGAGTCTGTCCCGGAAGCTACGGGCATGTGGAAGGGTAATGATAATTTAATAAAATAAAAAAATAATAAAATAAATATTTTAAAAGAAAACATTTGCACTGAATTGATAATATATTTGCAAAGAATGTAATTAAAAATGAAAAATGAAATCATAAACTCAAAGTTTAATCCGTTAATATTTCTTGTGTTAGAAGGTAGATTCAGTGACCTGGTACTGGATAAGAAGTTGACAGTTGGACAGATGAACAGAAAGTAGAATTAAACATGAAATTTGCTTCTAATGATACTTAGATTATACTTTTAGCACTAACAGCTTCATTTGTGAAGATATCTTTGCCTGAGACCTCGCTAAAGGAACAAAATTGCTCATTATAAAATCATCCTATCCAAGTATTTATTTAAAACCTTATTATCAGAAACATTAATGCATTAACACATAAAATGCATTCAAGGGTCCAGAGGCAATGGATGAGAGTAGAAGAAAACGTGCTATCAGAAGAACCAGAAGCAGGAATTAGGGTCCGAGGTCATTCTGCTGGCCCTTCCTGCAGGCCTGCAGACTGCAGGTGAAGGAACAGTAAATGAAGGGGTTCCGTCTGAGCGAGTCCCAAGATCGCTGAGGTATCTGGCACTATGTCTGCCCACAGCTACACTTTCTGTTGCTTACAGGGTACATATGCCTCTTTCCTTTAGATAAATGATGCTCAGTGAAGCAGATGGGGTTCACAGAGGCCAAGGAACAAGTAAGAAAAGGCAAAAGGAAAGTTCAAGCATTAATTCAGTATTAGGGCTTAGTGAAATGACCATCCAACCATGTTACATGTACATATGGGCTGAACAGTGAAACTGAAACACTGGCCAATAAAGTTTTTGAGGTTTCATGCCTATATATGCACGGCCGGGTGGCCAGTCTTCACTGATTGGGCTTTCTATCAGGGAGAAGTGAGAAGGTTTAATTAGCAGAGCAATAACACAGCTGTACATAAAATACTGCAATCCACACAGCATAATGGGAAACATATTAGAGTTCAAAACAGGAGAAATTGTTAGTACACATTTTGCTGACACAACTGTGACCAGGATAGCACGTCTTTATGGCGTGTAGGGTTGCAAAATTCTGGGAATTTTCCATGGAAATAAATGGGAATATACCTGTATTGTACATCTCACGTCTGCATCAAAACACACTTCTATGACTTCTAAGTCATATTCTGTGTCGTATTATTTCCAAATTCCACAGCTTCACTTCCCATGGAAAGTTTCAGGAAATTTACTGGAGATTTTCTACCCCTTGGCAACCCTACTTCCTGGGAAAAGCTTCTGAAAATCCAGGGTATCCAGGGTAATGTTGGTGTACCACCATAAAGGACAGACCTTATCCAACAGGAATAGCTGTGGGTGCAAGAGGATCCTGTCTGAGAAGGATGTCCGGGTACTAACCCAGATTGTATCCAAAAAATATAAAGCCACAGCTGCCCAACTCTGCAGAATTAAATGTGTACCTCAACCCTGTTTCTACCAAAACTGATCATCAGAAACTCCACATGGTCAATATTCATGGTTGGGCTGCTACAGCCAAACCTCTGGTCACTCGTGCAAATGCCAAAAGTCAGTTTTAATGCATTGTTCTCTGAGGAGTCCACCTTCCTTGTCTCTCATCCAGGAGAGTTATAGTGTGGAGAAGCCCCAAAGAGGCTTACCAGCCAGACGCTTGCATGACAAGAGTGCATCATGCGGATTGATCAGTGATGGTTTGGGCTGCAATATCATGGCATTACTGAGGTCCACTACTTGTTCTAAATGAGTGCGTCCCTGCCAAGGACTACTGAAGCATTCTGGAGCACCATGTTTATCAATTGTCTTTCCCCAAATAATGATTCATCCTGCTTTTTTCTATTTCCCTTCCTATTCTATTCCTGGGGTGCAGGCTTACATTAGGTTACAATAGGTCTCTCTGTATTGGCCTTGGATCTAAGTAGGGTGACCACTCATCCGGATTATTCCAGACAGCCTGGTTTCCCGCCCTCTGTCCGGACTGCTGTTGGGTATAAAAACATAAGAACATAAGAACATAAGAACTATACAAACGAGAGGAGGCCATTCGGCCCATCAAGCTCGCTTGGGGAGA
>JAODKN010000114.1:25580504-25592664 GCA_026774425.1 Petrocephalus zakoni
CCACTAACAGTTGACCGTTGAATATTTAGTAGCGAGGGAATTTCATGAATGGACTTGAGTGCACAGGTGGCATCCTATCATGATAACACACTTGAATTCACTGAGCTCCATTCTTTCACAAATGATGGTAGAAGCAGTCTACATGCGTACTGAAGGTGCTTGATTTTATATACCTGTGGCTATTGGAACACCTGAATTCAATGATTTGGAGAGGTGTCCCAATACTTTTGGCAATATAGTGTACAAATTACCTTTGATAGAGACATACACAAATTAAGAGGGTGGAAATGTTATTGCACCTTAATTTTTAAAACAACTTTGCATAAATACCTGTATCTCAAGCAATATTTTAAAAATGAATAATATTAATAATGATAACCTAGACATCTATCCAATCCAGATATTCATATTTTTCAAAAGGATTCTTTATTGCCTTTTTTGAAGTATATTAGAGTCACCTGGTTATTTAAATATACTTATATATATTTATATCTCTCACATGCCTAATATGATTTTTTATCCTTTTCACATTTTCTAAAGCTATTCCTTTGTCTGATTGTAGATGTTTGCATGGGAAAGAAGAGAATGAGTCCTGAAAGCTATTTTATGGCAGGAATACCTCACTGGTTCCAATTCATTTGGACACACTTTGGCAGAACCATGAATGACAGAGGGTATATTTAATTACACCCCAAGAGAACAACAATGATCCAGAAGCAACTGAATGATAAAGGACATCTGTGGCACACCTTACCAGGGGGACTGGTGCCGGCCACCAGACAGCCCACATTCAGCACCTCGGAAGCTCAGAGGGCTCTGCAGACTGTGCAGCACCCCTGCCAAAGAGTCCTGGGAGCTAGCTGCCAGGAAAGATGGCCAGTGCCATCAAGATAGCAACTCATCATCGTGCAGAGGGTCCCTGCCAGAATGGTGCCCTGCAGTCCCAGGCTGGGACCACAACTTCTCTCACTTCTGCCGACTCTGCGGCCTTCCCTTTACTCTCCGCACACCCAAGAGGTAGAATAACTAATTTGGTACCAGTATTATTCCGACAGAGGCACATGTATGATGACAGTAAAGGCAAAAGATTTATCTGTCCTACACAAACTGCAGGCAAGCAGCATTGCAGAGCAGGGTGGGAATTTGAGGCAGACCTAGTGTACAGTATACGCTACCCTTAACTATATGAGCACCAACCAGAGGACCGAGATAATGTGCACCATAGGGGTGTCCCACCTTAGGTCAGGTGGAAATGTTTGCTGGGATGCTATAAGATTGAAGTCATACCTTTCCAGAAGCAGCTGACATCTGATGTTAAGCACCTTCAACACCAGCAACTCCACATGGACTGCTGGCAGAATGCCAGAAGGCAGTGAAGAGTAACCGGTGGAGCTGAATGTGGAGCCTGTTGCCGAGGGCAACTTCATCATCTGCTGACAGAGGTTTAGGAGACCATCATAGTTGCCTGGTAAGAAGGGAAGAGAAAGATGAACTCCTACAGACTGTGCCATTTGAGTTTCACTTTCATCCCACAAATCCAAAATGACTCGTCTCATTCCAGTATCAAACCATCCAGCCACAATACCAAACCACATAAATATTCCCTTTTCTAAGCTCATTTTTATATAAGTAATCCTTGTAATATGGTGAAAGTGTATAAAATGGTATTCCTTTTTATATAAATAATAGCTCTATGGTTATTTTATGTGTAACTTGTAGAGTACATTTAATTTATTCTCTCAAATCCTGCCATTTTTCTGTACCAGAAATTCAACAGCTCTAGAGATGTGGCCAGTTGAGTTTCGCTTGGACGTGGTTCCAAACCAGCCACACCTAAGCCCTGTTAGACTGACCTCTCGTCCTGCCTTCTTGTTGGTCACTGATTACTGCCTGGTGTTCGTTCCTCCCGTTACCCCAGTATTTAAGTGCTCCCTAATACAGTGCTCGTCAGTCTGGTCATTGTTGCTTGTCGCGTCTTTCCACCCTGAGTCCTTATTAAATAAACGTACCCTACGAGGGCTTGCTTTGCAACATGCTGGCTCGTTGGTCATTCCTATTCTGCGCGGACGTGACATGTTTCATCCGTTCGACGCATTAATGAAAAAATCTAAAATGTTGTTAGAATTATGAATGCAGTGATGTTGTTTTACTGAAAAGAAAGTAATGCACAGAGTTATCAAATCGCTATCAGGCACAAGTGTTAATCCAGCCATGAAAGTATTAATGAAGATCCAAGAATGTTGTATCACCTCCTGATGCATGGCCAGTTACTGGCTTCCCTTTTCTTCACATGCCTTAAACTCACATTGTCTGCTTTTCATCCTACATAAAGGGAAGGCCTGTCAAGAAGAAACTACAAATTGTATGCTTAACATTTTATCTGCTGATTAATGTTCACACTAGTAAGCCTAGCAAGTCTTTAATTCAGTCAGCCCCCTTCTGCATCCAAATAATTTCTAACTCTTTCAGAGAACAGCACGAGCCCTCTTGTGCGGATAAAAACTGATGCAATACTGTGAAACAGCACTGAGGCCTACTATCTGTCTTGTACCATAATTGCTGCATTTTGCAGCAGTATGGTATCACTTGGATATATATTGAAACAAATGAAGCTGAAGCTTACATTTGAAATTACTTCTTGTCGTAAATCAGAGTTTGTTTAAAGGCAAAAAGTGGTCAGGCTGCATTGCATTGGAATGCTTTAGATGTTTCAGTGGCTTCAATGTATCTGTTACCTTTAATAATACTGAGCATGATGATATGATGTGTGTTTGTCTGAAAACAAACCCAGCCATCCCGACAAGGTCTGGTGCCTGACTCATTGTGCATTATACACAGATATGTAACAAACACAAATATTGCTTCAAACTTTCTTGTGTTTAACCCCACTTTGCTGGCACCGACGTGTTTCCTTATTTCAAGGTTACGGCTTGTGTTTGTTTGCTCGTATTTACATTGCTCCTGAGGCAATGAGCTCCTGAACTTAACATTTTCACATCACCCAAGATAGAGATCAATACTGCATCATGCCACACTCCATTGCCAAATCCATTAAGGTGCGTGGGATTGGCAAATAATAAAAATAAACTATGATTAAAAAAAGGGCACAATGAGGACACAAACCTAAACCCAAAGACTAGAGTATATGGAATAGATAGTAGTTTAAAAAGAAAGGTTAATCAACTTCTGAGAAATCAAATCAAGTCAAATCAAGTGTCTTTTGTATCAATTACTTAATTTGGATAAAATTTACATGAATCACCTGCACATGTGTAGGTCAGGGGCTCCAAAATGTGGAGGGGGGGTTTCAAGGTCCCCAGGGGTCCTAAAAAATCTGGGAAATAATATGATTGATCTGGGTTGGAGGCCCAATGTCTTGTGCATTCATGAGGCCCAGAATTGCTAACACCACCCCTGGTGTTACTAATATGTTATTCTTATCACCCATATACCTATATCCACACATGCATATGCATACAGCAGAATTCACTATCATTAAACATCTCAGCTAAATTTTCAAACGTGTAAGAACAGGATGAAGTGCAAACAGTACATTTAATCAGTGTCGTAATTACTATGATTCTTTAGACTACCAATGTCAACTAAGGGAACTGCAAGAAACTGGATAAAATCAATGTTTATTACAAACTGTAACATGAGCACTAACAAAACCCTTAAGTTATGTTGAACAGTATAGACAGCATACAAATAATGGTGCACTGTGGATTTCAGTGGGGGAAACTGGTGATAAGCTCTCCGTCACATACTGAAAAAACAAATGGGAGAACTTTTAAAATGTCTTGGAACATAAAAAATGCAGGATTTCTGATAAGCAACATGACCTTAACAATCGCCACAGGGCTGGATATCTGCATGGTACCCTATTGGTACTATTAAACACAGTTCTTTTCTTAAAAAAAAGGAAATATATTGTCCTTTACAAAGGAGATGAGATGAGATGTGAATAATAGAAGACTCTTAAATGGGAAGAGAGGAAGAATACTCTTATAAGTTCTGTCGCTCAATAGCAGGAAGAAGATCTGCAAATGAATCACAGGTGCTTATTTATTTTGAATGAATGCAGTGAGATTTGAGGACAGGTCTGATGACATGAGGCGCCCAGAGACCACAGTGTTTCAAACAGGCAACGGCGTTTTTGTTGCTGATTCAGAAGAAGACAGAGGAGGCCTGTTGGAGATTGATCACACAGGTCACCCAAGTCAAATCACCTGTCAGCTTGCCTTGGCATTGAATCTGTTTTGTTTTATGCTGCTATTAACCTTGAAACACCTGGATTTATTTCCTCGCCCCAGGAGGTCCTGACCTTTGCCCAGCACCAATTTGCTAACCTATGTCTTCCAACACACTATAGAATTAAGCACTTCCTTCTTCTTGTTGCCATCAAAGTTTCTATCACCGGTGGGGAAGAGTCTTACAAATGCTTCTTGGTTGTTAGGCTCTTCTCTTGCACCTTGTCATGCTCGCTTATTCGGATGTCTTGCTATACTGCTTAAATGAAACAACATTATAACGACTAGTAATTGAGGGCAGTTATAGTTTCAGTGATAATAAAGTGAGCCAAAGGTTTCTTAAATGTTCAGAGGTTACATTGTGACTAATGTATTTGACATTAACATTTTTAACTGTATAATATGGTGAATTGTATAATTATATAAATGATATGTATAAATTATATATATATATATATATATATATATATATTTCTTTTTTTGAAGCCACAACAAAAAAGGTCAATTCCACATATTACTCATTGTTAAAGGGTTTTTTTCTCCTCTTTATTCCATCCAAGATATCAATTCTTATGTCAAATAGCAAAACTCTTGCTGATTTACATGCACAGAATCTGTTTATATAAACATTTTGCAAAAATAATAATACTTGCCTTGGGATATACAGCAGATAGCAAATCTACAAGGACATCATTAGAATATAATTTAACCATTAAAAATGTAATGGAAACAAATGTAAGACGGGTAGAGAATATAGAACTATGCAGTATCATTTCTTGCTGAATCACTATCTTACAAACCTCATTAGAACTCTTTCTATTTCGCTTAGCAGTTAATTATGGCATTTACATTTTTAAAGTGCTGAGTATGATTCTGGTGGTTGAAATGAACAAGTAATCAAGATCTGGAGTAAGCATTTATTATAGCTCTGAATTTTGAGGTTGAGGAGTAGCCCATGCTATATCATACCATGAGATAAACATAGGCAACTTTATTCAGTAAAAAACTTTTAAAATGCAATGCCATTCAAACATATGAACACACCTACCAATATAATTGTATGTTTGTATTATTCTTTAGAAAAATTATAAAAAACATCAAACATATAAAATAACATGAATGGAATGCTGCACCGACCAAAAAGGCATTGAACAAAAACAAGTAATTTGTTGGGGGGCAGCTCTGTGGGAACTCAGAAGGGTCCCGATTCAAATCCCTGGGTCAGCAGAATGATCCCAACATTGGACCTTTGAGCAAGGCCCTTAAACCCAATTCCTCCAGAAACAGGCTGACCCTATATCCTTCTCTGTGCCAGGTTCACGAGGCAGCCTCCTGGGATGCTTTTCTAGCTGTCCTGAAGGAGGTCCCACATATCTGCTGTGCTCTCATTGGGTGTTTTTCCTTCACATTCTGGTCAAACTTCTCCTAACCATTTCTGCTGTGCTTAGGTCAGGTGGCCAGGTCATGTGATGCAACACGATCCCTCTCCTTTTTAGGCCCGTTGGCATCTACAGTACAAACTTCTAGCTGGTACTGTAGGGGCATTTTTTGTAGGACTGCCTGGAACATTCTTGGGTTTTTTGGTTATTTATTCTATTATAAACTACGAGCTGGGACAGCCAAACCAGAAACTTGAAGGCACACTCTAAAGAGTTATGCTTCCAAATAAACCAGATGGGTACAAAATAAACGTAAATCGGCGATGTAAAAATGATTAGCTATTAGTTCTTAATTACAGTCAACACCTTGGATTAGAAAATCCCCCTGAATGATGAGCACAAGGCAATTTTTGGGGAAGACAGTGGCACCCCAGGCTCTCCCATTCTGACTCTTAGATTACATAAAATACAAACTCCTTTATTTCCTTGAAGAACAGGACAAAACAAGAGATCAATGACTCCCCCCAGCAAAAGTCGCATCTGCCTAGTTGGGACAGCATGAAATAAAATTTATTTTATCATCACACCTCATTACCGCTTCAGAACTATAAAAAAATAAAATTGTTGCCATGGACTAGCAGCATCATTTATACTCAGACCTCGTGGACTGCTTTTTTTTTTTTACTTGCATCCTTTTTCATTTAACCATGTAATAGTCTTACCACCAGTAGGGGAAAAAGCATAAGAGCAACAATAGAATTAGAGAGCTGCAGTCACACATCATTTGTCATACGCTTTGTTTCATGTCAGCATACATTACGTATAGACATCGGACATAGCGGTTTGTGCACGCAAGAACTGCAGTCAGTTACATATAAAGCCATAATAGGTAATCATCGATGTTCACATCATGTCAGTGCGGCAGCTATAATTATCGACATAGGTAGTTATTGACATTCGCAGCACTTGTAGCTATTGATGTGCCCGAATCACACTCACCGACACACTGTTAGTGTGAGAGGATAAGTCCATGCAGCGTGCGTGTCTGAGGACAAGAAACCGGACATAGTGAGTAAGTGTGAGTTACGGTGCCAGGCAGAGCACCCCCCCTAACCCAGGGGGCCCCCCAGACCAGATGGAGGGTGGGCAGGGGGCACCACGTGCCGCTTGGCAGGCGGAGGGCACTGGCTCCAAGCAGCTGCTGGGCTCTCGTCTCATTGCTGCAATATGGCACCTTGAACTGCACCGTTACCAGCAGTGATGCGGCCTGTCCGTCGGAAAAAACCCAGCTAAGATCCACACGTGAGCCACGCCGCTTTATTTTAAACTCGCTTTGATAGCTTATTCCTCTAACTTACTTTTACTTTTAATTTTTCTGCTGAAACATAAGTGTTTCTTACAAAAACTACGGCTGTTAGCAGGAAACTACAGAAGAGTGCCCATCATTTAAGGGCAATTTAAGATTTGGTGCACAGCTAGAAGTTTCATTAAGCTCTTTGTAAGGTAACAAGTTAGTAAATGCATTTATGGTTTAATGTCGGTCTACTGCACAAGCTTATAAATACCACGTCTTACTAAATGTTTAGGAATCAGCAAGGGAATCCTCCTTGGGCAGTGAGATCATCTCTTTCTGTCTGCTGTATATGCATCGCAGCACACCAACAGGCATGTGTCAGGATCTCGCTGCTTCGGCCCCCAGCATGAGCAGTGCACTTCCCAAGCTAATCCCGCATCATAAATCAGCATGTGCCCCCCTCCAGGCACGATGGTCATGGGGGGTTTCACATTATGCACTGAAGATGCCACCCAGGCCTGGTGACAGGCCCCTCCCAGCAGGGGGCGTGGCAGTAGAAAGGCTCACACTGGCGCTTTGCAGGGATCTGGGCCACGGCGATATCGCAGGCAAATGAGAAAAAAAAAATACCCTATTATGTTCAGAAACACCCCTGATTTTACGTTTTAAGGTGGTGCACAGAGTTCTTCTTCATTTAGATTAACATTACGCACGTAGGCACAGAAAAATCACACACAAATGCAAATATATACAAGATAATTATCAGAGAAATGAACCTTTAAACATAAGATTGCATGGCCATCAAATCCAGATGTGGCGCTTTCTTAAGTAGTACCACAGTTGGGCCATAGTTGCAGTGTCTTGGAAAAAGTCCTGGTGTGTGTATATATATATATATATATATATAGTGAGTCTTGATACAGTAAGACTTTCTCTATCAAGGTGATGAATGGAACCATGAATATGGGATGAACTCAACTTTGTATGGGTTTTTGTGGGGAAGATGAATTAGCACAGGACAATGAGCTTCAGCAAAAGGAACATAGGCAGGTAAAGCAGATGGGCTTTGCTGTGTTAGCCTCATCCCTCCAGGGATGAAGGCTTTGCTTCCACCACAGCCACGCTGACTTGAGTTTGGTGTTTGTATGTCCCGCTCACACAGGTACAGGTACTCCAGTGTCCTGTAACAGTCCAAGACTGATGGCTTCATCTTGGGATATCAAAATAAGAGTCACGGCCACCCTCGCCTTCACAGAAAGCAGCTGTAGCTATTGATGACTTTCTTTCTACTTATGCAGGCATGAGCTCTTGAGATAAGCCAGACCTGCAAATAACACCGTGCATCACATTTGCCACTGAAACAATTTGTAAGCTGTACTATCTTGGTTGTGGTTTGACTGCTGAAAATATCCAACAGACAATTAGACCATGCATCCTAACAGATTTTCCCCGCAGGCATTATGTCCTTGTTTCTGCTGCTGTTGTCACTTCAGTAATGTTCTGAGTATCCAGCGAATAGAAGTATCGATCTTCCTTGGAGTTGAATTTGCTTGTCTCCATATTTTGGTTTGAAAATCCCATTTTCTATGTAAGTGTTCCCTCTGTTGTGTTATGGATTTAGCACCTCACATATCTGTTTCTCTGTTCCTTTTCCACTCCTGTACATCTGCACTAGGAGTTAATAACCATTTTAACAAATGGCTAAATGATTTGCTAATGGCACGCATCTCATACTATAGTCTGTTCATATCTATTGAGCATGCTATGTTTTCAAATCAGAGGTCAGCGATGTAGAGCACCTCTGATTTCTCTCTTAGACAACTGCTGTGATTGCAGACCACCAACTGTAATGCTTATCCTGTAATTGCAGAGTTACCCATTCACCTTGTGGAAAGCTAATTATGAAAAGTATCCATAATGAGATGAAACTGTAATGTCTCCAATAATAAAAATAGCACTAAAAGTTGATTTGTCTGCCTGTACTCACAGGGGTGCCATTCTACTTTCTTCTCCGTCCTGCAAGGGTATGTCCAGCATACTGAGGTCCCAATAAAATTCTCCCCGTCTGCAACCGTGCCCTCTTGTAACACAAGTGATTGTGGGGCAATTTGAAAATGATTTGGCCCAGGAAGAAGTATTTCACTGAAATAAAAAATTGATCATCATTGATTTCCTGTGTCCGCGAGCTGGCTCCCCTTTCCCTTGTTCTGTGCATCGCAACGATGCTTACTCTCCGTCTTTGGTATATGTGCAGCAACAAAATCCATACCATAAATGAAAAAAAATGAAAGAGTCTGGCTTAAGAGAAAGAGCTTTTAACCTCCCAGAGCCATTTTTCCCCATCATTTCATAACATTCATATCAAGGTGAAACAACTAATACAGATCTGATCTTAATGTGAAAGATGTGAATATTAGGTCATAAAATCACCTTGGCAGACAACACAATAGCAGAACAACCAAAGTATTTCTTGCAGTGGAGCCTCTTTGCGGTATTTGCAGCCCTAACCAAGGGCTTGACCACACCTTGACCACACCTTGACCACACCTTGAACTTGGCAGTCCAGAGCCATCCAAGCAGTTCCTCCTGGCGCCCACTAAATCACCACCTCCAACAGGCTGGGGATAATATGGCTTTGATCAATCAAGTGGTCGATTGGATGTCGCACCAGCAAACAGCACGCGGGATGAAAGAGCGTAATCTCCTGGATTGAACGAGCCGGGCCGCAGAATGACCTCACAAATGTCTTTCGAATTTCACGATTGAAGGTGTGCTGTTAGGAAAACAAAGGAGCTTTATATTTAGAATTTGCTATCTGCTACAGAAAATGACAATTCTTCTGTTTTATCCTTCACCCTCAGCTTCGAGTGTCAATTTGTAATTGTATCGTAATTGTAATTTGTAATTGTAAAAAAATACTTTATCGTAAAAGTTTTAGATTGATTTAGCAGTTCACACAGCTGGATATTTAAAATGAATTTATGAAGTTAATATTCCTCATGGGTATAACAGCAATTATTTTGGGGGGGGGGGTTCCTTTTTGATAACAAGTTCAGTTATATATATCACTGTGTCATTTAATATACTTTGGATACTCCATAATGATCAAGGATCCTCTACAAACCCTAGCCATTCAAGATGAGCTGTCATGGTGGACTTTCATTTTGCCTGCACTAAGATAGTAGGTCTCAGCTGTACAAAGGCAATTTTGGACCTTTATGGCATGTGATGCCCTTTGCAGCTGCAAGCTGCTTGGAGCCACCCGTGAAAAGCTGAAACATATTCACTCACCAGGGACTGAGGCAAAGCCAGCTGCCCCTCCCGATCATGTCTGCACGGACCACTCTCTCGCACTGACTCCCCTGATTATTTCCCTCCTGTTTTGCCTTTCCCAGTGAACACACTGCAAAGCCCAGCAAACCAGAACCAAGAATGATGCCCCAGGGGTCTCTACCCGCTTGTTAAATAAAGGAAGTGACTAGCTGATTGATAGACCCTCGTTGGCATGGACCCTCCTGTGTTTCATGGTTCACTGCTTTAAATAAGAATCCTTTGCTTGGCGTGCCGGCTAGGCATTTGTTAACTATGGTATTTGATCGATGGTGCCAATTTTCCACCAAATGCAGACCAGCCACACATATGCACACAAAGCAGCACACATACTGTATATTCCTTCCTCAGGTAAACCCCAGCCCCCCCATGCGATGAAATACAAGATGATTCTGGAACAACACGATTCCCCCTTCCCAGCGTTTCCTTCAACTGAAGTGCAATTTCAGCATGTGTCTCTTTACCCCTTATTCGTGTAAGAGGTCAAAGGGGGGCGGGGGAGCCAGCACCCTTAGCTAGATTTTTATTGAATTTCTCCCAAGGTCTCCATGGCTTCACTGCTTCTTGCCCTCCCACCCACTGACAGGGCTACATGAGGTTTAGCACACGTCATCTCGGCCCTGGCAGCCATGCCCATTTTTTAACCAGGATGCGTGATTCAGGGACACAAAACCCTAAGCTCTTGCAGTCAGGCGTGATGGGAGAAGTGGAAAGAAGGAGTGAAAATAGGGCCTGGGGGGACACAGGGAGGGCGGGCGCTTAGCAGGTGCAAGATCGCAGACCGTGGGATGTCGGGTTCATTTGCAACACAGCCAGAACTGATGTATTCCTTTCAGAGGGAGCGTGACGGAGCCAGATGTGAGTTTGTTCCAGCAGGAATATAAAAGGTAGGATATGCGTGCGTATTTGTTCTGAACAACTCAGGGTCCTTTTAAAGGTGCTTTTTTATGATTAACAAAGGAGTACTCTATATACTGTATGCATCAAGTGACTTGACACACCCCCCCCCACCAAAAAAAAGAAAATTCTACTGCAGGGCAAATGAAAAGTGCCAGATAATTGCTTTGTTTAAAAAAAAAAATCTTACAAAATGCTAACATGTCTTTGTATATAAATTTTGAGGTAGACAGGGGAGCTGCATAACATCGCTTATTTAACTGAGCTATTCACGCATCATGGTATGCATTGTTAAATATAGCAAACATTTACAAAATATATAAATATTTTTGTATGTGTGTTTCAATACAGTGCACGAATACTGAGTGGCTGGACAGTATATAATAAGATGCTTTTACAACAGATTTGTTAATTCCATATCTACTCTCCTGCTGGTAAATGATTTATATGAAGGTTCAAAAACCTGAAAGCTGAAAAGGACCTGCATTTGACTTCACATACACTCAAAATGACATAGAGATGTCCATTTTGCACACTTCAAAGATTTTAATTGCACAAATGACTGGTTTTGTGCAGGCTATTCTTGAATGACTTTCAAAAACATGTTATGGGAGAGAGTAATTGTTCCTTCAATGGACTGTTCTCCTCTATTGACTCAATGATCTTTGAAATCCCATCCTCATAATTTTCATGAATGCGGTGACCCATCAGATACAAGATAAAATGACTGTACACTGTACACTATTGAGTCCAGCAACACTTTTCTGGTTTCAGCTGGTTTGTATTGACTTGTCCAGTTCAACAATCCCACCAATACTAACCCCTTCAATTAGCCAGATTTAATATCTCCCCATGGAAGTGAATTAAACACTGTGAGATATCAACAACACAAACATCAATCAAATGACGATACAATCAATGGCACAAACGTATTCATCTTATGAATATCCTGCTTTTCTCTGGCAGAGGTTTTCCAATAAAAACATGAACCAGTTGGGCTTTCAGCCATA
>JAODKN010000114.1:25649585-25661178 GCA_026774425.1 Petrocephalus zakoni
GCTGCACCTTTTCTAAGGCCGCAATGTCCTTTTTAAGATAAGGTGACCAAACCTGCACACAATATTCTAGGTGAGGTTTATGTCTAATAATAGTTAATTCATTCTTTCTAGGCTCATTTCGTGTTATGGAGTGCCAGGGTCAAAGCCAGAAATTAGCTAAAAGTAGGGGAAATGAACAGCCATTAGTGTACGATTGCAAGGCTGAGACCGGGGCAGTGCTCTCAGACGTCAGGCAGGTGAAAAATTTTGCATGTTTTGAGATGGCATAAATGATCCTCTCCAATAAAGACTGAGAAAGACCCATTTATAAAAGCCAGACCAAAAGGTCCCAGTTATCAATAAAGACTAGACACACCAAGTCCATAATCAGAGGTTTTGGGAAAGTAGCCCACTATAGGCAACATCCCCTCTAGAGAGAATTGGTAATGGACCAGATGCAATTATATTCCGACATTTTGTTTTAGCTTTCGCACAAAAAAAGAAATTAAGCTGTTTTTTAATACCCCGGATTGTCGGGACTTTATATCATTCAATTAAAGTGTGGTGACTTCATTGCTGGAGAGGGAGTATAATTTCGCCTCAATGTCGGAAACTTATTTTACAGAAACAGTTGCTTTATGATTGTTAGAAGCTGTAATGTTTCTAATCATCAGGTTTTCCATTTGCGCCGGCAGACACACTACCAAGAGCAGAGCACCTGTCGCTAACAACAGCTGACTGGTGTGACCGTGACCCAGACCTCGTGAGTGCTGTCTGCTGGTGCGAGCGACGCACTGGTGGCAGTTGTAGCAGGAGGGACTACAGCCATATCTAAGCTTAATGTATACTCAGATTGAGCTGTATCTAAAAATCCTAAAATCTGCTTAATCTGCAATACGGTACTAATGAGCCCCTCCAATGCGCTAATCATGTCCTCCAACTTTACCATTTACTCTAATATGCAATGTAAATGAAACTTCAAAAATAAGACTGTCATAATTTTCATAATAAATCTTAGCAGTAGAGATTTTTACATTTATTGCCTAAGTAGTTTGTTTACACAGGATGGGCACTACAGTCTGAAATGCACTCAGCAGGGAACACTGTAGTGGTGCTCAAGCACTTGGAGCAGATGTCTAAATCCTGCATCCTATAGTATCGAGTATGATCGTTTATCTGTAGTGATAAACACCACTGCAACCTTTTTTTCAGTCTGGTTCTGAATCTCTTGGAAAAAGCACCTTAAATGTCATCGGAAGGCTAATTTGTTTCAGTCTCCATCTGATTGTATACACATTCTCATCTCAAATGAGTGAGCATGTCTTTAAGAAGAATTTGTAGGTAAATTAGAAAGATACACAGTATAATAAAGATTATTATATTTATTACTTTTATTGCTACTGTACTACTACTACTACTACTACTACTATTACTACTACTACTACTAATAATAATAATAATAATTATAATAATAATAATAATAATAACTAAATATGGTACTGCACTGTACCCTGAACTGATGGAGCTGTTCAATGTTTTCATGAGCGAGTACAAGCATTCGTTAACATGAGCCACGAAACGTAACCCAAATTTTTTATATAATAGGCAGTATGTTTGTAAGTATGAGCTGACATGTTGGCTATAGTTTATTTTTGGTAAATTTTTATTACAATATTTATTACACAATCTGAATTTTTTCCAGTATCATTCAGTGCCATTTCACTATTTAATGCACACAAAAGACTGGAATAACAGGATCGTATTGGTATACCGAACATGAAGTGGAATCAGATCAGAACAAAACGAAAGTCAGTGGTATTGCCCATCCCAACTGACTGTAACCTGCATTAGCAGCAACTCACAGCCACAATTACCAGTTCAGTGTTGAACATCTAATGCTGAATTTAGGCACTGGGTCAAGAAACTGAGTTTGTACTAGATCAAGTCTAGAACTACAACCTTGAATATTTAAACTGGTTAATACACAAGTATGTTATTATTTATGTTCACCATACATTAACTAAAATATGCCGTTATTTAAAAATTAAAAGCAGTGAACTGTATAAAGAGGGGTTCTATAACAATAACAATAAAATTGCTTGTATTGTATCAATAAAAAAAGTTATTTCAAATAACAGGAACAGAAAAATCCAATGCAGTAATGCCAGACAAAGAAAGTGTTATCATTACGGTGGTGTTGCTGAGTGGTATCCCACAATGCACAGGGAAGGATAACGTCAGGGGGGCAGGCCCTTGGACCCCTGCCAAACTGGCAAACTCAGAACCTGCAGCTTAGAGCCCCTTATTCATGGTTTGCAGGGGTGAACAAATAACCACTGTGAGACCAGTTTGGGTGAAGGGAGTGACCGAGACCTATGAAGACACCCCCCCCCCCAATGCAGTTTAAAATAAAAGCAGAATGATAAAAACTCATAAAATCTTAAAGGTCCATTAAAGTTCATTAGAAAAAACTAACTGTATGTACAGCTGCAAAACATCACAGAAGAGGAGATGTTTTCTGAACATTTCTGTGTTAAATTCATCACTCAGTGAGGCAAGACGAATAAGACCCTGTTATAGTAAATACTCAGCAATAGAAACAGAATAATGTTTATGCAATGTTTTTAGGACATCAGACAAGCAAATTCAGTCATACAAGGGAATATTAAAAACATACAAGAGAAACTAGATGACACGATGGCCTTCAGCCTTCAGGGTTCAATTCCCAGGCAAGGCTCCTTATGCATGTAGTTAGCATGTAGGTTTCTAGGTTTCCTCAGCTAATCCAGTTAGCCCATAGGGTGCAGTACATCCAGAGTATCCCCTACCAATCATATATATGTATATATAAACACAAACCAAAAATGTAAGCAGGTAAAAATTTAACACGCAACATCTGATGCTAGTCATATAGAACACAGCTTCACTGTATTGCTCATGAAACCAACCCTGTACCAGTCACTCCACTCTACAACTATCTTCCCTTGTGAGTAGGAGACTGCCTGCCAAAACTATGCCAATAATTATCGCGGTATATTTGTCCTTGATATCAATATAAGAAATGCTCAGTAAAAGATCTACATAATTTAAGGCTCAACGTGTCACTGAAATGATAATGCTCTCTCTGTGACTGCTTGTCACTACTTAATATGAGGTCACATTTTACTACTAACAAATATAAGTACTAGGGCAGGTCGTTGTCTAAAAAAAAATATATATGCAATATTTAATAATATCAGGATAAACTTTATCAAGTCATCCAACACCCCCTCCCCCCCAACACCTAACATCCCTGGGGCCAGGAGTTTGCCTGTTCTCCCCATGTCATGTCATTGTGCGGTTTTCTCTCACCCTCCAAAAACATGTTAAGGTGAACTATCAAACTGCGGATAGGTGTGAATGGGAAAGGTGATTAATTGTCATTGTTGACACACTACAGCACACTGTACAACAACAAATGTGTCCTCTGCATTTAACCCTTGTGACATTGGAACACAGCAGGGGGCAGCTACTTCAATACCTGGGGAGCAATGCTTGGGCGATTGCACAGTTGCGTCCCTAACCACCACACCACCACTGCCTCACGCCCTACGAGGGGTTGATGAGTTAATCCCTGTCTTGGAGGCTCAGGACCTCCTCAACCATGCACAGAACATGCAAGTATAGAAAATGGATGGATAGATGTGTGTAGCCCAAGCCTAGTGCCCCCTCAAAAGCGATAACCACCAGTCAGTCACTGTCAGACACTGACACAGGGTTATTTGTCTGTAATTGTTGATTACTGATAATATCAAATTGTACACGCCTAATTCATCTCATTCTTAATAATAACAATAATAATAATAATAATAATAATAATAATAATAATAATAATAATGATGATACTACAGCCTTTCCATTAATAGTCACTCATACCTATAAAACAGCTGCAGAGTTCTGGACCCTTGTGAAAGTCAACTTCTACAACTGCATGAAGACTATGCCACCCTATGTATAGGTGATAAGTAATAAGGTAAAATGATTATCTAAGTTTAGATGTACATGGTTTACATGGCAATGTTAACCTGCAATGGTGGCAATGATCCACTGAAATAACCAAAGGAAGACTTAAGTTAAAATAGTACCTGGCAATTTCTCAACATAACACCAAAACATCTCTGTTAAAAATTAACTGATGGGTGAACAAGACTGGAAAACACATTGCATTGCTTTACTATATGTGCACTGTAGAGCAGTTCATGCAGAATAAGTATGCAGCAGGAGTATAGTGTCAACAATCAGTCATACTCTGCTTCCTGGTATGGGCTCCAGAATCACCACGGCCCTGTACTGGACGTGCAAGTATGGAAGACAGATGTAACAGAAATTGCAATTAACACCAAGGGTGCTCCATATATTACAAAGGATAGACTCTGTGTCATCATATCACTGTCTGGACATGAGTCTATGCTGACAAAAGGTTGGACTGAAGGACGAACTAACAAACAGGAAAATGAATGAAATCACTTGGCGGATGACATTTATATTACGTCAGAGTAAGAGGTAACACAGGACAGTGGCTGATGCTTACAGAACTTTAATATATGAGTGTTAATTTAGAATGAGAGACACATTAATGTATAAATGTAGAGTGACATAAATACATTAAATACACACAGAGACACAACAAACACATGGAGACCATCTAATTTGAATTTCTATTCTCCTTAAAAAAAATAAATGTCCACATCATTCAGAACATGTCAAACAAATACGGTAGACGATAGTTCGACCTTTAGGTATATATTATAGAGCACTCTTCATTACTCTGACAAACATTATTAATGGCTTCCATTAACTTCATTTTAATTTGATTTGTCTTTGGAAAAGGCTTTGCTCAAAATTATTGCTTAATAAAGAAGGATGTATAATTTGTGTGCTACTTAATTTTCTGTTTAATCAGCCATCCAAACTGTCTCTTGGCTACTAAAAGCCATATCAGAATAGACCCTTATATTGCTATCCTGCAAAACAGTGCCCTATCCTCTGACTGGGTCAAGCACAGAGCAGCATAATTAGTTATGTGACCTGCAAACCAACACTGTAATCACAGATGATCATAATTAAATACACAAGTTTGTAAAAGATTCATCAAACAGTTATTGAGTTTTGATGGAATAAAGTGCCAAAACTGCCATTTTTGGCTATTACTATGCGGTGCTTTGGGGGTGATATGTCTCAAAATGTAATCAGTTCTAGTTCCTCACCCATAAAATGCCTGTTCAAAGTTTGAAAAAGATCTATGAAGTGGTTTTGAGTTACTGATTCACATACCAAAGTGTCTGTGGTGGCAGGAACCATAAGTATACCCAGAATTTCAGAAAATTTGAGGGAAATGTGCCAGGATGAAAAGTGCATCAAACTTGAATAATGAAGGTCCATCACATTCCCCTGATGGCTGAAGGTTCATCACTACTCCCTGCAGATGAAATTCCCATCACGTTCCCATTTATTTCAGTTAAATAAATGCAAAATAAATAAGGAAATGTGACATATCATGACCAAATGTATAAAAATGGCATGATTTGGAAAAAAACAGTAAAAAAAAAGAAAATTACAATTAATATTAAATGAAAATGTAACAAACAGTACAACAGTTGCCTACACCCTGCCCTAAAACTGCACTGCCAGAATTTCCAGACTGTATATTTTTTTCTGACTGCTAACAATTATAGACCTGTTTCTATGGCCCAGCCTACAGAACACTGTAAGTGCATCTGTTGAGCTTTTAACCTTAACTTCATGGGTCACTGCTCAAATACACACTATTTGGTAAATACAATTTATAACTGGATGTGTTAAATTTCAATTTGTTCACTTTCAGATGGGCATGCATATTCAACTTTATACTTTAACAACTATACAGTTTTATAACTTTAAATTCTGATTCTCTTCAACACTGAAACACTGGAGATGGTTTAAATATAACCAAAGTGCAAACTGAAGTTCCTTAAAATATATGCAGAATACATAAATTATATAATGATTTTCTTTTATTCCAAAATTTCAACATCACATTACAACAACTCCCCAGGTAATGATGATCCGAGTTACAATATTTCGACTACTTCAATGGGTATTCCCAACATATATTTATTCAATAAATTACATGAGCTATTCAACACTTTATTATAAAATAGGCTTTGTGCTAATGATTTTCCCAACTGTAAGCTAATGTAAGTGTTCTAAGCATTTGCCTTACGATGTTTTCACCTTACAGCAGGTTTATCGGAACGTAACCCCATCATAACCTGGGGAGCAGCTGTACTTGAATTAAATCTCTGTGCCAGAGTACAGGCACTGCACCACCGTGTTATTAGAGGTCCTTTAGAGAGAATCTGCATGCATTTCTCTGAACTTAAAAAAGGCAACTAACAAAGCTACTGTACAAAATATCACAGCTGCTCACTAAGGACACCACCCTGTTGTGGACACGTTGCACCTTGGGTGTAACACTGTAAGTACATCTGCTGAGCTTTTAATGCCATGTGTCATTGCTCAAAAGCATGTGGGATGTCCATCCATCCATCCATCCATTTTCTGAAGCCGCTTATCCTGTACAGGGTCACGGGGGTCCAGAGCCTACCCTGGAAACTATGGGTGCAAGGCAGGGAACAACCCAGGATGGGGGGCCAGCGCACCGCAGGGCACACTCACACACCATTCACTCACACAGAGCAATCTGGCAACACCAATTAGCCTCAGCATGTTTTTGGGCTGTGGGAGGAAACCGGAGTACCCAGAGGAAACCCCATGACAGCACAGGGAGATCATGCAGACTCCACACACATGGAACCCGGTGGAGACATGTGGGATGTCATCAAAGGTACATTTTAAAAAGTGCATTTCAATATCCTTACTGTTAGAAGCAAAGCAAATTGTGGAGCTATGTTAACCACAAATTCCAGGGAGGTCAGAAAGTAACAATCTACTCTGAGGCAGTTTTACTTTGTAATACACAGTACATGATCTATTCTGTGAAAAAGAATTAATTCTGTATAATATTTGGTGCAATGTAGACTGAATAAGCTGTAGTATAACGTAAAAATGAAACAATTGAATGAGAATAATTTAAATGCATTATGCTTCAGGATGTTTAAGCATATGGCTGACAGTGATATGTGTGTACTGTACAGTGTCTTACCAAATGAAGTGCAACATTAACATTAATATTCATGACAAAGAGAATGAAAGTGTCATTTTAAGTTCTTTTTTCCTTCCGTACTCAAAAAGGCTACCATATACTACCAAATAACATTCCAGAGAAATGATTATTTAAATGTGAAGGTGCAGTAAATTACAAATGCAAGCCATTTTAAATTCATGGTTAACTCATATTGACACAAGCTCATGTCAATAAAGCTGGCTATCCAACCATTTAAAAGCAGTTCCTGTACTCATAATACAATAATATTTAGAGCGAATAATTCATTCACCGTCAGGGTACCAAGAAGACTCAGATCAATGATTAAAAACAATAGCAATGAAACGAATATCCAACATTACTCTAGGTCAATTTCTTATTGGAAGATTTATTTGGCAGTTGCATAGAAAAATCATTAATTTAAAAGTCATAAGGTCATCCCATTCTGACCAGATAATAAAGCAATGTAAAAAATATGTATCAGTATTAGTTATACTAGTAGTAATAATAATAAAGAAATTTATGGAACAGCTGGGACCCGCCACCACGCAAGTTTCAAAATAATGGAATCATCAAGAAATTAATCTAGCTGAACTGTCTTTCCCCGAACTAACAATAAAACTGTGCAGTACAAGCAGTAAATGTCAGTTATCATAATTTCCATATTCCCATCTTCCTGCTCACTTACGTAGTACAGAGTGGCGGAGTGTAGAAAAAAATAGTATTATATGCCTAAACGGCAACTAAAATTACACAATGAAGAAGAAACATATAGTAGGTCTATGTGAACGTGCACTGTAAATGAACTTATGCTATATATAGACAGCTTGACGGGAATAATATAAACAAATAGACTGGAGACGGCGGTATTTTTCCTGTATTTATATCAACATATGTTGGGCATTTGTGAGTGATTAATATCAGTTATCCTGTGCGTGATGACGAGCTCCGCATCGAAACGGCTGCCCTTTCTTCCCCACCGGCCCCGTGAAGCCTGGGGCATCCTCCCGTGCCAGCAACGCCTAGACGCAGTCTACGTCGGGAGGGGGGGACACGGCCGCTCCTCCGCATCCAAACGCCACATATACCCATGATGGAGACTGCATCAGCAATAATTCCACTGGCTATCTATTCATCTGTACCACCACACGTGATATTATTATTAAACACTATGAATAAAAGTCATTCTCATAAGTCATTTCGACTTTGGGTGCACAAGTCAAAAGAATAAATTAAAACAGCCATGTATCTGAAAGTAAGTAATCTGACAGTGAACCTAGTCTAATAGCTTATGCTGAGCAGCAAACATTGATTTCTAGCCGCTTACTGTGTGATCGTATTCAGTACTGCACTGTTTTTTTGCGTTGGCATGATTCACACTGAGACGTCAGCCCCCATGAAATAATCGCCACATTGTTTACCAGAAGCATTTCTCCCTTCTTTCTAAACAGAGAAACATGTGCACACTGAAAAGCGTCGCAGTAAACGTGAGATCGCGTTTATTCCACACGAAACGCGCAGCGGCTATAATGTAGCACCAACTCTTACCAATGGCTGCATCTCCGAGTGGACTGTCGGCACTTGGAATCTGTCTATTTCTTCCATCATTTTGGAAGAAGCTCTCCGATGTCTTCGCTGCGATACTGTATGAACTGCGGTCAGCTGCTGTCACCTGATTTAGTGTCACAGAGACGCGTTTCGTTTAGAAGGCGTCAGTAGAGACTGAGGATGCTGTTCGCCTGCTTCATGCCAGCTAGCTGTAGCTCGCTAAGACCGCGGCTACTGCCCTGAGAGGTGACTCAACAACACCATCCCGTTTCCGGGTCCGGGAGCAGCGGCGTGGCGCACGCTGACGCTGCCAGCGGGCCGCCCGTAGCATCGTGTCTCATTTATCCCGGCAATTATCATTATTATTATTATTATTGTTGTTGTTATTATTATTATTTGTTGTTCTTGTTGTTGTCCTTTTACTAATCATTGTTTAAACTGTCTTGGTTATCAATATTATTTTGCTAATTGTTCTTAATGTTTTTCTTTTTTGATGTTTTAATTATTTTGTTTATTTGTGTTCTGATATTTTCGTTAAATTCACAACTCTCGCAAGGGTGATTATAAATCACATTATTTTTTTCTTGCTATATTTTTATATAATTTCCTACCTTTTGCTACGTATGTTATATAATTAAAGACACATATAGATATAGATAGTCGGATATATATTCTAAAATATACTAATACATAATTCGCTACAAAAGGTGTGCCCTGAGATGAGCTAGCATTTGGTCTGGGGTTTTCCCCTTCTTGTGCCTTGTGCTACCTTGATTAGCCCCCCCAGCTAGAAAATTAAAGTATAAAGACTATTGGGTACACAGCTCCCTGCTGGAAAAGAAACAGCACAGACCAGCATGATTTCTTTGCTGGGCTATGCTGGTTTGGTGCTGGTGTAGCTGGTGGACCAGCATAGTTATGCCAGTCTACTTGCACATGAAGTTTCAGTAATGATGCTGGACCACCAAACCAAAGCTCCAAAACACCACATATGCTGGTATGACCTTTAGGCAGTATGCTGGTTTTTCAGCAGGATAGATCGATGTTAACCCACCTTTTATTTTTAAAGCATAAATACCAGAGGCCCTCACCAGGACAACCAGTTACAAAATGCATGGACGGATGGACGTAAAAACAAATGTATTTCATGAACGTAAAAATATCGATTTAATGCAAGATTACAGTGTATAAATATAAAATGTCCCGTACTATTTTACTGCACGTTCTTAAATAATTTGTAATTAGCTAGTTATGCATATGTTAAGCGTCACGCTGAGCTAGCTAACGATGATATGGTCTGGTTGCCATGGTGACCACTGTCTACAGACACCGTTGGTTTGGTATACAAGGCGAGCGACGCATTTGCTCTCCATGAGACGGTTACATTAGCACAACTACGAAGAAGTTTTGGTTTTCGCATATTTAATAAGCGTTACAACATTTTTCTGGAGAGTAAAAGGAACAAGTTTGGTTTCCCCACCGAAACCAAATTAATCAACTTGGACACGATGCCAGTTCCGCAAAGAACGGGACCTGTAAAACCCAAACAGGTACATTTAATATCTCTGCAGTTTAAAAGGACTCGGTGATAAAAGATTTATAAATAACATCAATAGATTGTGAGAAAAATTACATTTTAACTTTTGCTAAGCCGCTTCGGTTTTACGTTTAATTTTAACAACACTTCATGCAGTACAGCCATGCAGTAATTAAAGTTATAGACTTGCAACTTAACTTCGTTCTACTCTGCAAAATCCTCAGGGCTCAAACGTACAGTCGCATCTAACTAAGATACCGGCCGTAAAGCTTATCAAGAAAAAGGTGGGTGCCGAGTTTATGTGCGTATTGATGTTAACATCAATTTATGAAAGATGTGTCACGGAATATAATCTGCCATGTTTACACATATTCTTCGGAGAATTTTAAATTTTACGTGTGTGAAAGGATGAGGATGACGGGACAGAGATGGCCGATGGCACTGACGAATGGACACAGGGAAAGACGCTTATCAAGCCCCCCGATCAGCTTGATCTCACTGAAGCGGCAAGTTACCTTTACCTGGTACCTGTAAATGATCACATGCCATTTGCATGGCTCAGTATGAGTAATCGGCAACGCCGCTCATCATGAGATATTGTCAGTAAATGGGAGGAACAGTGCATCATTTTGTTCTACTTTTAGTATGTATTTAGAACTGGGAAAGCACTATGTCAAATCAGCAGAGCTATGAAGAGCTATGGCCTTTGACAGAGTAATGGTATGAAATGCATAAAATAGAACAGAGAAAACATTATTATACTATTTGACTAAGTATTCATATTCAAGAAGGAAGTGCAAGAAATTCGCAATAAGCTTATAAATTCAGTATAACCATATTTTTCTGACGGTTGTGTTGTTAAAAGTACGGCATGTTTTCTTTTAATGCTTTTAATATAATTTTGTTTATTGAAACTTATGTGAGATATATTTAATCTGCTGTGCCTTTTCTTATGTCCTCAGGAGCTCAAGGAGGAGTTCACAAGAATTCTGACTGCAAGCAATCCCCATGCGCCACACAATATTGTCCGTTATAGCTTCAAAGTAAAGTATCAGTTTTAGTTGGCTGTCATTTAAGAATATAATCTGCCAGGCTGAAAGTTTACAGTATTATAGTTTCTTCCCTTATGTAGTAAATTCTGATTTATTATGGATCTATTAGGAGTACCCCTCCTAGAGCCGACACCTTATCGTGGTGGAGGGGTTTGCGTGTTCCAGTGATCCCAGGAGCTTATGGCCCTGGTAGGGTCCCCCAAGGGTATACAGGTCCGTGGGTGAGGAACCAGACAAAGTGCGGCTCAAAAAGACCCTTATGATGAATAAAAACACAGATACCCAGTTTCCCTC
>JAODKN010000114.1:25661278-25688022 GCA_026774425.1 Petrocephalus zakoni
CTGGATGTCCCTGCTTAGACTGCTGCCCCCGCGACCCGACTCCGGATAAGCGGGAGACAATGGATGGATGGATGGATTATTAGGAGTACCATAAATAGATGACATAACTGGCTTGTCAATAATTTTCTTTTTCAGTTTTACTCTTTTTTTTTTACACTTTACAATTTTATCTTAAAAATCTTTTTATACAAGTGTTTTTTTTTGTCCATGGCCTGTATATCGCAGGTGTATTACAGCTTTCTTTTTGATATTTTGCTTAACACCTAATGTGATTGGGTTTCTCATAGGAGCGCTCATACAAGCCAATTAGCAGTGTTGACCAGCTGGCAATGCACTTGGTTCTTGATGGGAATCTGCTGCACCAGGACTCTGATGAAGCTTGCAGACAGAGAGCCAGGCAGGGCCTGGAGAAAGGTAAGGTGGGACACATTTGTACAAAGAACACCAGAGTCCTAGATGCACATTAAACTTACTGAGTAGAGGAGCAGATTATAGTCCAGAATGTGGACAATTTAACAAGGCTTTGCAGGAATCACTAAATAAGCCTACATATTATTATTATTTTTTTTTATCAAAATTTTAGAATTTCAGCTGAAGTATTATTTCTTGTAAATACTCGTCAAATGGTTTTCTCTGGATATGTAATAGTAGTTTCCACATAGAGAGAAAAGAGTAATGTCATTTTGAAATATTTCAGAAAAGATCCCAGTTGAGTCCACTGCAGAAGAAATGGACGAGGAAAAACCTGACACTCCGGTACTCCAAAGCAAATCTTCAAAATCTAAAACATATCTGTTGTAAACAGATATCCAAGGGCAAAGCCATTATTTAAACTGATGGACAAGCAGAGGAATGCGTCTTTCCCCTCTGTGTGGAGATGAGCAGCTGTGACTTCATTGCAGTTTTTTTGTAAGGTATTTTATGTGTCTTTTTTAGCACATGCACAAGTGCTGTATGTGTTTCCATGGCAGGCTTTTGGGGAGGGGATGGCTGAGGAGTTAGGAGCCGAGGACAGGCCAGACAGCGCAGAATCCAAGGTTGCAAGGAGGGAACAGAAGCTGACAAACCAGTTCAACTTCAGCGAGAGGGCATCCCAGACACTCAGTAATCCACTGAGGGTAGGTGCCAGCTTCTTATCCAATCTTTTAATTGTGCTGTTTTGTACCAGAACTGTTTTGTTACAAGGCGGCTGATAAAAGAGAGGAGCTAGGGAAATTAAGCATTATAATCTTTTAGCATAATCACGATTTTTTTCTGACAAGACTATCTAATTTAGATTGAGCTGGGGTGGGTTGTGTCAGCACAACAGAAACATTAATATGAAATTAAGAAAGTAAGTTCAGTGGGTAAAACATTGGACTAATGCATCTGGTCTAAGAAAGGAGATTGTCATCATCATTTTCCTGCGACTTCAAGGTGAGGGTCATGGTAGTAGCATAATGATCATGTCAGACCAAACAGTGTTTTCCCTGGCTAGTTTGCTGGTTACAGGTCTTGAAATTGGCATTAGAATTATCACGGTGCTGCATGATGCTGATTGGGAAACAGATGATGATCCACTGAGCCGCTCCAAGATAACAAGGGTTTATTGAAGAAACCAAACAGAGTCACACTATCGAAAATCACTAAAGAGTAGGACCATGAGGGGTCACAACTGACAGGGGAAAACACAAATAAAAGAACCATAAATATACGTAATAAGGGAACCAGACAACACAGGGAACGGAACTAAGGAAACAACACACAGTAACATAAGAATGGGGCAGAAGCAGGCACTTAAATACAAACACAGAACCGGGCTAACAAGGGGGCGGGTGTGACACATTTGAAATGTAACGAATAGTAACGGCACAAGGAAAACAGGCAGCAGGTGGAGTAACTTAATAACTAATGAGCTCAGCACTAGGAAACTAAACACACCAAAACTAGGGAACATAACCACTATCTGGGAATACCATGCCAAGATAACTCAGGACAGAAGTCCAAAACAGAACCAGAACAGAATACAAACAGGGAATCCCTACACAGGGAATCAGTGATCGATGATAACAAACACAGGGAAACAGAAAATGACGAATTGCAAATGAACTGAAACCCATGACTAGAGGTTTAACAGCCTCTGTGCCACACACTCAACCCATACAGCTATGCAGTGGTCCAGAGAGCAGGGACAACACACTAAGCCTATCAGACAAAGGGAAAGACTGGATGTCCAGCAATGCCTGCTGGTCAAATGGGGAAGAGACATCGAGGGCCGGGTCGGACAGCACCACAGAATGTCATCTGTTTTTTGGGGGGAAACGAAAAATACCAATATAAAGTATAGACAACACTGAGAATAGGTTGGTGGGGGAAAAAGGAGAATAAACTTAGTCATTTGATTCTCCCTTCTGGGACAGCAGACAGCCATTCCCCTCTCACACAAATGTAGCTGGTGCTTCTGAATTTGACATGTGGCTCACATAAAAACATTAGTGTTGCAGTTACTGTATGTCTAGGACTTGTTGATATGATATGAACAAGTACAGTATATACAAAACAGTCGATTGGAGGACAGCGTGTGGCTCAGAGAGTTCTGTTCTGTACTGTGGTATAGTGTCCGTATGTTTGCACGAGTTTCCCTTCGTTACTGTAGTTGCCAGTCACAGTTTAAAGAAATTATATCTCTAAATCTCTAAATGTCCCAAAAGCCTGTACACTGTGATAGGCTGGCAACTTGTCCAAGTGCCTTCTGGGTAGGGGAAGGTGAAAAACCACTAAAGGGATTTATTTGATTAATCTTTTTTTTGTCCATTGCAGCAGAGAGAATGCCAGACGGAACCTCCTCCTCGGGCAAATTTTTCAGCCACAGCTAATCAGGTAAATATCAGGCCAGGTAACGTGTGTCGTGGTGCTTAAGTAAAAAGTCGTGTATCTGCTGTACTCCTGAGCTCTTACCCTAAATCTCTTCAGGATGCATAAATGGAACAATTCTAAAATTGTTGCTTTCCACTCAGCCTTATGTCTTAACATAACTCTGTCTATTATAGCTAAATCTGTCTTTACCAGTGTAAACAAATGTGTGCTTTTTGGTCCATTATTGACCAAGACTCTGCATACCTTATGAAAATGGAACCTAATGTATCGCTCTCAGGAGACATTTGTGTCAAACATGTCACTTTCTGCTCACTCTAGGTAACACATGATGGATTATTTGTCAAAAAGATTTTTGTTTTAAGAAGCTTGCAGTGTGGCTTACAGTACAGGCCTATTGTAAATAATTCTGCTAGGTTTTTGGTATTACTACTCTGTTATACCTTTCAAAACCATTCTCCTTCACTCACAGATGCTTACATTTTATTGAAATTATTTCAGTGAAGTTGCTCACCAAAGATTATCTGTAATTAGAATTAGAACGTATCCACATTTGTGCTACCTAGGGAATATTATTTATGCACACATGGACAATAAAATGACAGCATTAGTGCATAAACATGTTATTGTTCTGATGGTTAGTGCAGTCGCGTCACACCTCTGGAGACCTGGGTTTGATTCTCTGGAGTTCATGTTCCTGTGTTACCATGGCATTTATTCCAGGTCTGCCAGTTTCCCCATATAGCCCAAAAATATGCTTAGTTGAAGTTTCCAAATTGTACATAGGTGTGAATGCTGTGTTTGACTTGCGATGGGTTGTTTGCTCGTCCTGGGTTATTCCCTGCCTTGCACCTATTGTTTCTGGGAAAGTATCTGGACCCCTGCAGCCTTGTATAGGACAAGCAGTGTAGGAAATTAATAAATGTTATATGAATAACTGCATAGTCTATATTTCCAAATGAAAATGATTGTAATCAGGTTTTGTATCGGTCTGGCTGATGCCTTCCTGCAGTGGGAGATATATGACGCCTATGTGGAGGACCTGCAGAAGCAAGAGAGGAACAAGGAGAAGCAGAAAGCCCAGCTTGTGAAGAAGGAGGAAGAGAAAAGCAGGAAGAAGATGGCAGTGGTCGAGACACAGGTTGGATGCTCAGACTTTACAGAACATGATAAACAACTGATAAAATCTAAACTAGGGTATTTAGTCGTATTGACATCTTAATTATTTTTTCTCTCTGTACTAAGCATGACTAAGTTAATCATTGTCTTAAGTATATCAAGAGTCCTATAGGGATTACAGTTAGGAATTACAATAAAACTAATTTGAGACAACAACTGCTACTAGGATAGGTAACAGTGTGTTGAAAAACAAAATTTATAGCTGATTGTCCCAGATCACATGCTGGTTTTGGACCCTTGAGTGGGCATCTAAATGTGAAATTATTAGAAATAACCATCAGAGTTATATGGTATAAGGTATAGGGTTTAATGCTATAAGATATTCCCCTGCTTTCAATTCTGCAGCATAAATGGGAGACAATACATTTTACTCATATGAAATGTCAGTATTGCAAGTAGAAAGGGATGTTGAAAAAAGCTTATAGGACTAGCTGTTCTTCATTGCAAAAGCATGTTATGCACTAAGGGGTTCATTCTCCCATGTGCTTAAGTCAAAAAAGCGTGGGGCTGTGTATTTTTTTTTACTTAATCTGTGAATCTTTTAACATATTTGATTTGCCTACTATACATGTCGACAAGGCAGATATCACTTGAATTTAGCCCAATGATAATATATTTGTATATACTAATATATTTTTATATACCATAGTGTTATATATAATTCTTATACACCAATCAGCCATTACATTAAAACCGGTCAATTGAATAACATGGATTATCTTGTTACAATGGCCCCTGTCAAAGGCGTCGTTATATATTAGGCAAGTGAACAGTCAATTTTTGAAAATGTTTTGGAAGCCGGAAAAATGGGCATGTGTAATGATCTGAGTGACTTTGACAAGGGCCTAATTGTGTTGGCTAGCTGACCAGGTTAGATCATCTCCAAAATGGCACGTCTTGTGTGCTATTCCCAGTATGCAGTGGTCAGTACCAATTAAAAGTGGCCCAACCGGTGTACCTCTGACAGGGTCATGGGTGTGTGGGGAGAGTCTGATCCAACAGGAGAGTTGCTGTGGCACAAGTTGCTGAAAATATGAATGCTGGCTATGATAGAAAGGTGTACGCACACACAGTGCATTGTAGCTTGCTGCATATGGAGCTACGTAGCCACAGCCTGGTCAGAGTGCCCATGTTAGCCCATATCCTGTGTTGGAATTGCCTGCAATGGGCATGTGAGCATCACAACTGAACCAAGCAGCAATGGAAGAAGTGACTTGGTCGAGAAGGTGACTTGGTCAGATGATTCACATTTTCTATTACGTCATGTGGACAGCCAAATGCGTGGGCTGGGGTTGTTTACCTGGGAAAGAGACACATCAAGTTGACAGAGGCAGTGTGATGCTCTCTGCAATGTTCTGCTGGGAAACCTTGGGTCCTGGCATCTTTTTGGATGTTGCACTGACATGTTCCACCTACCTAAATATTGTTACAGTAGCAGAATGCACTTAAGGGTCATTTACATACAATATGCCAATAATTTTGTGTTTCTCCATCCAAAGCACTAAGTACACTTACTCACGAGACTTAAGTCGATGGAGAATACATACTTTTTTTACTTACTTGCATGGGAGAATCGACCCCTGTGTCTTTATGTGTCTATCGTTTTTCAAGTAGACACAGTTTCAGCAGTACTGCATTCTTTTTCTTCTTCCCATTCACATTATTTAGAGTGATGACATCACAAACGTTGGACGGGCAGCAAAAATCATGGAGCGAATGGTCAACCAAAATGCATTTGACGACATAGCACAAGGTATGTTTATCCTATGTTAATGGGTTTTTTTGTTATTTTATTTGAAGTAATTTTTCAGATACGTCTGTGGTTCTTTAAGTTCTTTAAAACTGCTGCTTAAAACATTTTATTAGTGAGAAATACAATTTCCATAGGCCTCTTGAAATAACTTAATGGGGAAATAAGTATAGTTATAATGTTTACGCTGTTTATTCGCCTGACTTGAAGTAGACAAGCTAATAAATTTGTTGTCCTCTCAGATTTCAAGTATTTCGAAGATGCTTCAGATGAGTTCCGGGAGCAAGAAGGAACATTACTTCCACTGTGGAGGTTCCAGTATGACAAAGCCAAAAGGCTGACTGTGACTGCCCTCTGCTGGTCCGTACCTTACAATTAGGACAACATTATATAACAGTTACAGCTGAAATCATAAAATATCTATATTTAGGAATTATGCGTTTTGTAACATTTATAACAATTGTTCTATTTTTCAAGCCTGGTTTATGAAGTGTTTCTTTGTAGTTATAATATATATAATATATAGTTATTATAAATGTATTCAGCCGTTAAATTTTCACCTCAATGTTGTTTTCAAACCTTTCACAGAATTGACACATTTTGTTACAGACGTACTACAGTATACACTTTAAAACATTTTAAGAGGAAAGAATATATTATTCGTTGTGGTACAGTCAATATATTTGTAAAGTCATATATATTGTGTCAATTATAGAATTTAATGCAAACTTAATTAGGAAAAATGTGATCAACAGATTAGTTGACTTATGTCCACAGGGAATGCTGGGAAATGAATGAACAGTCTATGCAGTGTTTATTTTATTTTTTATTATTTTTAGGAATCCAAAATACAAAGACTTGTTTGCTGTTGGTCTTGGATCCTGTAAGTACATAACTTGTATAGTTAATTTACCCAGATTTTACCAAGCATCTGTTGTTTACTAAATATGTGTTATTCTCTTCTACTTCTAGACGACTTTAGCAAGCAGGGCCGTGGAATGCTGATTTTCTACTCACTGAAGAACTCCATCTTCCCAGAGTACATTTACCCCACACTCTCCGGCATCATGTGCCTAGACATCCACGGGTCTCTGTCCTACTTCGTGGCTGTAGGCTTCTATGATGGCAGCGTGGCTGTGTACAACCTCATGGAGGAAGGTGACGAACCTACATACAGGAGCAGCGCCAGAACGGGAAAACACACTGACCCTGTGTGGCAGGTACTGTGGGAAACTAAAGTCTTTCTTTACTGAAAACAAAGAACTGATGAGATGAAGAATTTATCTAGACTGCACATGATGATGGCAGATTGGGTGAAATTGTAATCTCCCCCTACTAGACATCATACACTCACATGGGGCAAGCGGAGTTGTGAAGTTGTGGTCATAATTGCCATAAGGGTTTCAAAACTGCATTTATCCATTCATCTATTTCTCATCCCTCTTAGATGGTATAAGGTCCCATTGAGTGTGGAGCCTAAAGACAGGGATGGGCTAAACAACTGGATTATGGGGAGAGCTCCTGGTAGACCAGTGTAGCAATTGGCCAATAGCCAAAAATATTCCCCACTGGGACTAAAAAAAAATGTAAGGGGTGGCCCTGGAGTGAAAACCTGCAGCCCTCTCTACATATATTCCTGTATTTTAAATCAGGTGAAATACATCAGTTTAGACACATGGGGGCAGTCTAAAGACTTTGCTCAATTATTAAAGAGGATTTTATCATTCACCAAGATACAACAGACTTACATTTACATTTTTTTTTATTTAGCAGACTCTTTTTTCCAAAGTGACAAACAAGCGTGACAAGTAACACATTACAAACATACGTGCTGTCAAGGAGTTGACTAAGCATAAGTGCAGCTAAGCTGAGCTTCCAGTGAATGCCGAGGTACAAGTGTATACAGTATTGGAATAGTAGCTGCACAAAATATACCACAAAAAGCAAATAATTAATAAGAATATTATTCAATGAGCAGAAAGGGAACACAGAGTAGTGTTAGGTTAGTAGAGGTATTCCAGAACAGATGGGTCTTGAGGTGATTTTTGAAGGTAGAGAGGGAATCTGATGACCAGATATAGTTTGGAAACTCATTCCATCATTAAGGAGACACACGGGAGAAAGATCTGGAGTTCTGGCATGGCGGAGGGATCTCCAGGGTTGGTTTGGCGTGATGGGATATAGTTCTTAAGGAGCCTCTTGAAGGAAGAGAGGTGCCTGTTCATTGGTGGACCTGTAAGCGATACAATTTGGGATGACTTGGGGTACATTTTTGCATCAATAAACTACAAATTATTAATGTAGAGTAGCGAGTTAAATCATTTTGCCTGAAGACATGCCAAAAAATTATATTTTGTCTTATTTATTTATCTCACAACGGGGGGGTACTCTCCGTACGTGGATTATTCGTTTAGCCGGATGAGATTGTTGACGATTTGGCATGATCCTGGATCTGTCGGTTCTTCAAAACTTTCACTGGATGTGTTGTTATACCAACACATCCTAATTGTCAAACCTGCTCGGAGCAGGTTTGTTCTGTGTAAACAAGGATTAGCTCGCACACTTAATTAGTGTCCGTGCGTGTACAGCCAATCAGCGTTGGCCTCGCCGTTCAGCGATGAACGACCGATTGCAATCGTTGCGCAAATATAATTATTATAATAAGAAAAGAATTTTCAATCGAGAGGGTTTTGCGCAATAAGCAAGGTCCTTTATTGTTTCCTCATAATGTTCTTTTCGAGAGATACCGCTTCAACCAAGTTGGAATATTAACTGTCAACAATTTAAACAAAAAGTCTGTCTGGCCCAGAAATACATTCTCCAGGTTTCCATAGTTTGTCCCGAACACCTGCGTGTGTGTGTGTCACATCACCAACATAACACAACACAACACAGTGTACCTCGACGGTGGGGTCCCAGGCCTGGCCTGCCCTGGCCAATGGAGTTATCCAGTGAGAAGCAGCACATGGCCATTGCTACATAAACATTAAATTATTGGTAGAAGCCCTGTGCCTTATTATTTAGAAACGTGACCAATGACTTTTGGCCAGTAATTTTATATTTATATTCATTCCTTGTTTAAACTATTTCTCAAGCATACTCTCTCATCCTCATTTTGCATCTGCTATCAGTGGCCAATTGTCTTTTTCAGTAATTGCCTTACTGTCCCGTCTTAGAATTACTATTACTTACAATTACAATTACTTTAGTGCGCCGTGTGTGAAGTGACTATATCGTACAATTTTACAACCTGGGTTGCATATTGCTGTGGTGTGTCAACAATGACGATTAATCACCTTCACCCTTCACTCACTTTATTAAATGGACCAAAAGTAAAAATGCTTGTTTTCTAAACAGAAGGTGCTTAGTGGGTTTCCTTAACATATATGACATTCAGCAGCAAATGACTACTAATGAGGAATGGCGCTTTTGTAATAATGCAGATGTTCTATTTATTTTCTATTTATGTAACTTTTTTCCCTACTACCATATTTCATTAGTGCTCTTACATGTTTTCTGAATTTTTATTTCATGGTACATTTTTAGCACAACTCCAACACAATTCCATTGTGTTTTTTTTTAATATATATTGTGTTCGCTGTTTTGCATGACAACTTTTTTACTGTTGCATTTTTAACGTTTAATGTTGCAGGTGAAATGGCAGAAAGATGATATGGACAACAATCATTGTTTCTTTTCTGTTTCATCTGATGGCCGTGTGGTATCTTGGACTCTTGTCAAGGTGAGCAGAAATCATTTTGTTCTAAGTGTCTAATTTTTGGTGTGTTATTTTAAGTTTAATTATCTGAAGAACAAGAACTAGTTTTCAGGTCACCAGATATTTTTATTCTTTTCTCCGGAATATAATTAACCATATAGATGAGGCTTATTAGGTCATTTGACCGAAAGCTAAGATGAAATCACTGCTTCCCTGCCGATGTGTCTGTACATGTTACAATGTTTGCACTTGTGATCTTGCAGAATGAGCTGGTGTTTACAGACATCATCAAGTTGTCAGTGGGAGGTGCCACAGTGGAAGGGTCAGAGGAAGCACGTCTTCTGACCACGGGTACAGATACCATCCAAGCTTTCTCACATGTTCAGACACATGGTGATATTATGATATTGCTCCATCTTGCTTTACTATAAGACATATATTCCCACTTGACTTGGACACAGGGTCATGCTATATTAAAACTCAATTTTTCGTCTCATTCCTATATTTGTATTCCTCCAAAGGGGAATACATATAGTTTTGGGCTGGTCCACTGTTGGAGACACTTTCTCGTAAAGACGTTAACTCAAAAACTATTTTCCGGATCTTTTTCAAATTTGCAGAGGCATTGTATATGTGATGAAGTCATTGCCTCAAAATTGATTGCCGCTTAATTGCAGCTAAGAGAAGGTGAAAGCAGAGGACATTTGATGTTGTAAATGTGATAAGTTACAAAAACATTAGATGGATGAAGGTCTACACCTGACTTAATTTTGAGACAAATTGCTGAAAAAATGAAGCAGCAGCACATTGTGGCACCAATGGAAGGAAAGGACAGCTGTAGAAGACACTTGGATCTCCGAACGCAGTAACTCAAATACTTAACAGACCTTTTTCAAAATTTGTCACATTGTAGGGGTGACAAATAATAAGTGATCAAATTTTGAGACACATCGCAGCACAATGTGCCACATAGTGATAACAAAGAGCCAGCTCAGACACTTAATTTTGTCAGCATGATAACTCAAAAATTATTTGGCCAATCTCTTCCAAACTTTGCTGACATGTGGCTGAACATCTGGACCTGTTAAAATTTTGAGAAAAATTTCACCAAAACTGAAGCAATGGAGCTTAGTGACAACAGAGAGAAGATTGATTTAGATATGACACGTAACCTTGTGGACACGATAACTCTATTTGACACTATTACTCTATTCGATCTTTGATGGGTTTTATTGCCAAAAAAACATTACATGGATGAAAAATCTACATCTGAAAATCTACACCAATTCTTCACAAATGTTTGTAAACCTGACTGTATGGCTTGGTGCTGATTTAATGCGCCTGTGACAGTGGGTCTTAATGAAACATCTGAATTCAATGATTAAGAGGTGTGTCCCAATACTTTTGTCCATATAATGTGTGTGTATATTTATATATCATATAAGTGGAACGTGCAATAAATGAATATGTGTGGTTTCAGACCTACATGTCTCAACAGGGGGCATTGGAGTAAAAAGACGTTGATTGGCTTTCAAATTTCCAGTTCACATCCATCCAGTAGTTATGCAAATTGTAGCGTTTAGGTGGAGTGGGAGGAGGCTTAAAGGTTTAAGGCTGAGATGAGGGGAGGGGTGCTGGGGCTTTCCAGGAAATACATTATCATTTCAACCTCATCCTTTTTAGTTTTATATTGTATTTATTTGCAAAAATATTTGGTACTCCTTATATGTGTCCTGGTTTTTGTGCTCTACCACTGGGTGGTACATTAATAAGTCCATTCCAATGACATTTTATTGTGATATATTTTCAATTACTTTATTTTTTAACTTAAAAATAAGAGAGACATTGAGAATGAAGCCAACGGAGAGGTCGATGTCACATTGTTGTTATGTGGGCTGAGCTGGTTGAGCACACAATGAAATGAGAAACTTTTTATAGCACCAGAGGCAGCTATGATAGGATAAGCCATATGCTTTCATGTGGCAAGGTTCCTGTGAGGCATTCCATTTCAATCATGGTCTCTGTGTGCAAAATATGAATATGATTCCTTTTTTTGCACTAAATGTATGTCGGCTGTGCTCTATGCACTTGGTGCTGTATGCATAAGAATTTCCCTCTGGGATAAATAAAGTTGATCTAATCCTTTACTTCAGATGCTATTCTGTGTAAGGATTTATGATAGAATTTAGTTCTGTTCCTATTTTGTTTTTACAAATCTTTCCTTTTTTTCTAGCATGTGGGACATCATTTGATTTTCATAAGAAAATTGATCACCTCTTTTTAGTCGGCACGGAAGAAGGGAAAATTCACAAGGTAAGGAGCATTGCCTGAATCCTCTATGCTTTCCAGCTGCTTCTGTATAATCTTTTTACTTACTGATAACATATTATTGTACTGCCTATGAAATGTACTTTATGCTGTATCTCTAAGGTGAAAACACATCACTGAAATGCAGAATAGGCATAAATCCATGGTATAAATCCAAATGATCTAAAGGTATATACCCTATATACAAAGGATAGTGCTGGCATATGTTAGTGATATTCAGTATATTTGAGCATATTTTCTAACTGACTAAACAGCCAGATATTTAGATTTTGATCAGTACACTGCAAAGGGGCATTCTTTCTGCCACTGGTTTACAGTGGTTTGGGCCTCATTCTGGCTTCCTCTCAGACTGGAGAATGTGTTAGGTAAGCAATACCCTTTGATTGTACTTGCTCTCCATTTGGCAGTACCAAGCTGTGAGAACAATTATTGTAGTGTTTAATTTTACACATAAACATTTGCCAGTTAAAATTTTTCTGTTTGTTAAATTGTGCACTTCATTTTTGGGCATGTGCTTGTCTGTATGTGTGCATAACAGAACCTCTAACAAGTGTACTAGAATGTGTCAAATGTACAGTCATGTAAATTGCAACGTAAACAGTGTCACAATGTTAGAAATGTAAATTTTCTTCCTGGCAAAGGAAAATTTCTCAAACGCTGACAAATGCTGAATGTGTATATTATAATGCAGAAAGATGCATTTTCATGTCATATGCAGTTATTGGGAATGCAGTGGAAATTGTCATATTAGCCTGAAGAAAGCAAAGGCTGTGAATCCGCAAAGCAGCATTTCTTCTGTCTCGTTAGGGTGACACTGTCTGCCACTCACCCTGATGGCCCTTCCTGAAGCTGTCAGGCTGTCATAGTCTCACACAGACAGCGGTGCCTCTGATTGAGATGTCGCTTGCCAAAAGGGTCTTGGTCCTAATGCTTTGCTTCTCAGGCTTGCATGTAGAGCCTGGTCATAGTGTCAACACAAGAGCCGTCCTTGTCAGGCTGTATTATTGTGAAATGAACCTTGTCTGAAATTCCTGCCATACTTGTCTGCCTCTGTCTCACAGGATCACCTCTGAAATCCAGATAGAGAGTTGCACTAACCAGGAAAAAAAAATAATATCAAAGTCATCCTGGTCACATGTAATCAAATGTAAACTAAGGGCTATAGCAGATGGAACTAATCAGTCAAGACTTCCCAGACAATTAGTACACATTAGTGGTTTGCATAACTGTCACCTTAGGGAAGGAAAGGGAGAAATCAAGTCCCTATATTTGTGGGCCTTCACAAATCAGATTCAGCACCAGTATGTTCTTTAAGTGACACTGTTATGCATTGATTGTTGGCATATAGACATTGCTGGTCTCATATCTGTCAGCACTACAGAGCAACTAACCAGGATGTCTTATAAGTCATCTTCATCACCTGTTTTGGTTTGCCAAGATTTAACTTATTCCCTTGTTTATGTATTAATTTATTTATTCCCTTATCCCGTATTAAAGCAGCTGTGCTTCCGTATCTCGCAACACTTTCTGTTGCCTGTATGTGCAGAGGCATTGTGGTTTGTTTATGTATTATCCTGAAGTTCAGCTTATGTTTCATTTCGGTTCTTTTCACTGTCTTAAAGGCTGTTTACCCATTCTTCTCAACCAATTGTTTTTACAGTGCTCCAAGGCCTACTCAAGCCAGTTCCTTGAGACCTATGATGCTCACAATATGGCTGTGGATGCAGTACGCTGGAATCCTTTCCATCCAAAGGTCTTTATCTCCAGCAGCTCTGACTGGACTGTCAAGATCTGGGACCACACAGTAAGGTATGCGAAATATGCTGTGCCAGGACTGGTAACAAGATTGGAGACAGGACTGAACAGGACTGGAGACTATGCTGGACACAGGACTGACACTTAGACTAATGACAAAACTAGGGACTTGAACTAGAGACAGGACTGGGGCTTTGTACTTGTGACAGGGCCAAACAGGACCTGACTGAAGACAGGACTCTCAAACATGACAGAAGACAGCAAGGCAGAGGACAGGAATGGAATGGGGACCCATAGCCCATAGGCTAGGGACAGGGCCCGAATGGGGAAGGGAAGACTCAGGATTCTGATGCCTGCCAAGGCACCTCTTAATGTGTGGTGAGCTGTTGGCATTTGGCAGGGGTCTCCGGATTATTAGCCCCTCGAAGCCTCTAGACTTCTGAACTCAACTGGGTGTGACAGGACTGAATGAGACAAGACTGGCAACGGGGTTTATCTCAAATGACCTGGGAGGAGGGCAGGACTGCGGTCACGCCTACCTGTGTCCTCTTCCTCACTGGTAGACGTGAAGCAGCAAAATTCCCCGAATGTCCACAGTGTAAGCAGGCCCTCTTTCCAGCTTTCACTGCCACTCGGCCCGAGACAAACGGTGATTTTGCAGTCAAACACACATTTCATCTCCACCACAAAAAGGAGCTCCAGAGTCCCAAGCTGCTGTTCTCCATTCCCTGGCAGAGCCAGTGAGTAAAGTTATGGCATAAGCGATCTTGGAGAGCTGGGTAGGAAACACGGGTGGCTGCAGCTCAAAAGTCACGCACTGGGACAGGAAGGAGTGACACGAACCAGGATCTCTTCTAGAACTGGGCGGTATGACCAAACATTTTTATCACGGTATTTTTCAAAATTTTACTGGTTTTAGGGTATATGACCGTATTTATTTATGTTTTTTTTAAGTATGACTGGGTGTTTACCACATTTTACAGCCTGAGATGAATTGCAGTACACTGCTTTAGAATGCCTATTCTACTCTCATATAAATTGAGGAAAATCCGTGACAGTTTTCTCAGTATAGTACGAGACTGGTTTACCGCTGCCTTCTTCTCTGCTGTTTGGAAACGTGTTGTCCTTGTCTCCACTGTGATCCTCCCCTGATGATGTAGTCCTACATTAGCGTTGCCCAGTATATGTGGAAGGTTTTGTCTAGTGTCTCTAACAGGGACTCTAACACCACCTCCATCTGCCCCATACTATTCCTGTTTCTGCTGGCCCTCCTGTGTTCTCCTCTCATTCTGAAATATTCTCAGCTGTTTCCCGTTACTCGTAGTTAATCAGTTGTTCTGGTCTGCACTAGTTTTTTGTATAGCCTTGTTATTATTCTGTATGTATTCCTGCTTGTGCCTTACCCCAGTTATTGTAGTTGTCTGTGTTAGCATTGGTAGTAATCAGTGTTAGTGTTGTGCCATTTCCTGTGTGATTAGTGTGCCCTCGGTTTAACTACCCTGTCCCAGTGCTAGTCTTCCCTTGACTCCGCTTTGGATGACACTTACCTCCTGTATGTCCTCATGTGGTCCTTTTGTTTCTGTTTGTTTGTATTTGGAGTTCAAATAAAGCCCTTCAGTTCCCCTAAGGTTGTATATGTACCTGGATGTCCCTCCATCTTGTCATGACATAGGAGTTGAGCACTGCATGCAGTGTTCATTGTTCACTGAATTGGGCATAATTCCCCTTTATTATTTTTATGCTGACTATCATAGCAACCAGTAAAGAGCTCTAATGTGCCCTGTGTCTTACAGTGAATAGCAAATGATCTTCTTACAAACAAACTCATTGAAGGGCTATCTTTACTATCTATCGTCTTCCCATTAAGGAAGGGGGGCATTAAATGTTGATGTCCAGTAAAATAAAATATGTGCTTTCCTGTTGCTATTGGTCTTTTTTTTACTTGGTCTTTTCTTTATTTGACTGTACTGTTCTGTAAATCCGTGATCACACAAACTAGGTACTCTACCTAAAAATCCTTGTAAATACAAATAGTGTTGTTATAAATACAGTTTGTAGGCAAAAGTATAGGGGCACCCCTGCCAGTACAGGAAATTTTATGACATCCTATGACATCATTCTAAATCCATAGGTATCAATATGGAGTTGGTCCCTTCTGTGCAGCTATAACAGCTGCTACTCATCTGAGATGGCTTTCCACTAGATTTGGGAGTGTATCTGTGGGAATTTTTGCCCTTTCATCCAGAACAGTATTTGTGAGGTCAGGCATTGAGGTTGGATGTGGAGGCCAGACTCGCAATCTCTGTTCTTGTTTATCCCAAAGGTGTTTGATGGGGTTGTGCAAGGCAGTCAAGTTCTTTCACACCAAGCTCACCCAACCATGTCTTTATGGACCTTGCTTTGTGCATTGGGGCTCCAACAGAAAAGGGTCTTCTCCAGACGTGGAAGTTTGGAAGCATAGAATTGTCTAAAATGTCTTGGTAAGCTGAGGCATTAAGAGTTCCTTTTCCTGGAAATAAGGGGCCGAGCCCAATCCCTGAAGAACAACTCCATACTATTATCTGCCCGATACCAGACTTTACCGTGGGCACAAAGCAGTCAGGCATGTAACATTCTCCTGGCATTAGCACTGCACTTGGTGATATGAGGCCTGCATGCAGTCGCTCAGCCATGGAAGCCCATTCCATGAAGCTCCCAGCACACAGTTTTTGTGCTGAAGTTAATCCCAGAGGATGTTTGTAACCCTGCAGTTTTTGAGTGAACAGAGCGCTGGCGACTTTCATACACTATGCTCCTTAGCACTCAGCGACCCTGCTCTGTTACTTTATGTAGTCGACCGCTTCATCACTGAGGATCTGTTCCTAAATGCTTCCACTGTGGAATGTCTAGCAGGGAAGAAAGTCTTTTTCCAGTACTGTAAATTGTAAATATGGCATCAGACTGTATTAGTATGAAAAATAACTATATCTTCAGAGCAACTGGACAGCAGATATGGTGCTGATGCTGTTTCCTGTCTCACAGGAGCCCCATGTTCATCTTTGACCTGAACTGTGCCGTGGGAGATGTCGTTTGGTCCCCACATTCATCCACTGTGTTCGCCGCTGTCACTGCCGATGGCAAGGTATGCAGACCCTAAAAGGGCCATTACCTTCAGTCTACTTTTCGAATGAAATGTATTTGAAATATTACATGACATATTATATTATAGTTATATGTCACGTATTTTATAGTAAAATATGGTTTCAAACGTGCTGAGAAAGAATATTTCAAGTATTATAAGGTAACCCTCACTGACATATAAGTATGCATGATATGTATAAGTATGCAAATATAAAAATAGCCTTCAGTTAAACTGAGTATGAATATTTATTTACTCTAATTTGGAATTATCATTTTGCATTATGTATTACTTATGTCCCCTGAGGCCATTCATTCCAGGAGAAAATCTTAACATACAATGTCTTGCAATTGGTTACTAGGGTAGTATTTAGCTGATATTCAGTCTACCAGGTTATTTTGAAATCTAAAATGTAATACCATTTATAACTTTACAGTATTGTAGTGTAGTATAATGTAGAATAAGATAAAAACTAAATAGTGGATAGCTTACACTACCAATAAAGAACATTCACATTTACAGGATTGCTTGGTAGAATATAGAAATCTGAAAAAATCTATCCTAGCTCTCTATCCATGCAAGTTGTTCTGCTGGAAGCACCTAGTTTTAGAGATATCGGCCATAGTAATGTCTTCTCTCAAATATAATGGGACTGAATGGAATTCTTTGTATGGTGATTAAAGTGCCAAAAATTACATTTTAAAAATCCTACAGTAATGTTTCTTACTAGAAATCATTACCCGGTCAATCTAGAAAATCAATAGACTTTGTAGTAAGCAGTTACCGCTAGGAACTTTTTCCTCTACCAAACTCCACACAGCAGCTATAACACAGCGCAGAAGATATGAGCACAAGCACCCTGTTGCTATCCTCTGTGCAGTGATACAATTGGTGTGTGGAGTTCAGTAGAAGAAAATAGTTCCTATATTAAACTGCTTACTGCAAAGTCTGTGGATTACCTTTAATAACTGAGTGATGATTTGTCTGTCAAATGTATTTTTTGGCGGTAATCACCACAGAAAGAATGCCATTCGGCCCCATTATATTTGCTAGAAGGCCAACATTTCTATGGCTAATATATCCAAAACTAGGCAACTCCAAGCAGAAGAACCTCAATAGACAGATGGCTCTAATGCCTTTCTAAAACATCTTTTTTTCAGTTTTTGGGGTGAACTGCCCCTTCAACTGCTTCGCACCATCTTCTAAATAGTTTCCAGATAGATAATATTGCTTTTTCCCTGACTTGATTTCTCAAGTAAAATGTACTGTTTCTGTGGCATGCCATTCTCTGAATTTTTACCATAGCTCCTCTGTCCCATCTCACACAACAAGCCAGACTTTTGGCAGTCACATCAGTTTAAAAAACTGCAACAGTGCCATGTGTCTTACTGAAGTTCCTAATTAAAATCGGCTCATGCACACATTTTCTGGCATCTGCAAAACAAAACCTGGCAGTAGTGTCCCCTCTGTCTGGCTCTGCCTGTCACTTGCAGTCAAGCCTTTCTTAGTGCTTGTTAATATCAGTGGGCAGGTGAAACTAAATTATATGACCAGACTGGGTGTATCCCTTTAACATATCCTGCTTAAGCACGAGGACATCAGCTTTCCCCTTAGGCCACTTGCTGATCGTAAACCTCTTAATGCAATTTTCTGTCTTTAGCATGTTGTGTGTTACTCTGTGAGTTGCCGGTTGAAATCCCATGGCTGGTAAAGTGATGCTTCCATTTGGCCCTTGAGCAATACCCTTAACCTCAATTGCTCAGGGGGGCTGGATGCTGGCCAGCCCTGTGCTGTGCCCCCAAAACATGTTCTCACCTGTAAATCTATCTCATTTTTTTGGTAGCAGTGCAATAGCCGTTCTGTGAAAAGGGGGTACTCTTGGGGTAGTTTGGGGAAATTTATCATGGCGTAAGTCATGTTACGTGTTTTTTTTTTGGAGAGTTGGGGAGAGTGTGTAAGGTAGACTTGTAATAATATTTTTGTTACACTGTGGTATTTTCATTCAGAAATATTTTTCGTAAGTGCCACTATTCCATGTTCAATTGCGGGCAAAGAATTGGCGTACTCTAAGTGAAAGTGCTAAGAGTTAAAAACACTTTGATTTCTAAATACTGGTCTTGTCGATTGTAGCTACTTCAGCATAAATACTGTAAAAAAGAATGTTCTTTTTTCGTTTAGTTTTTCTATTGGTCAAAACGAACATGTCAGTGCAGTCATGCATGAAGTCTTTCAGGAAATGTGAAGATCAAAGTCCATGCCCATCGAGTACAAAACATGTTATTTTTCTCCATTAAAACAGGATCTTTTAGTACAGGAAAGGACAATAAATGTGGGATGGGAAACTTATTATGCATTATTGTAAAGCTATGGGCTCAGAGATATATGCATATATTGCTTCTTACCATGTGCCGTATTAAGAATTAGATTTTCAGCATAGAATTGTTTGAAACAAGTGCCAGGTCTAGCAAAATACGGCCAAGTTGGATTGGGAGGCATATTATGCATTATTTCAAAGATCTGCTAATAATTTGCTACCATCGAACCCATAGTATCCCCAGTCAGTTACATCTAGTCAAGCTGATCAGTCCAGTACTTCTAGAAATTGTAGAGGTTAGGAAATGGGACGAATAAGAGTTAGATGGGGCTGTCAGAGATTACATTGCTGACAGCCCCCTTTCTGTTTCCTATCCATTTACAATAAGTAATTACCTAAATAAGGGTGACGGTGCTTAGCACTGTCGCCTCACACTTCTAGGACCTGGGTTTCAGTCTCTGCCAAGGTTCCATGTGTGTGGCAGTCCAAAAACACGCTGAGGCTGATTGGAGTTGCCAAATTGCCTGTAGGAGTGCATGTGTGAGTGAATGTGTGTGTGCCCTGCGATGGATTGGTGCTCCATCCTGGCTTGCTCCCTGCCTTGCACCCAAAGCCTCTTAGATAGGCTCTGGACCAGACCCCCTACTACCCTCAATAGGACGAGCGGTTTCCCAAATACGTATGATTGCAGCGATTTTAAGCCCAGGAAGTACAGGCCCGTGTAACGACGATTGGAATGAGCAGATCATAAGCCATAAGCAGGGATTATTCCAGCAAGGCAAAAATTGAAGATGAAACTGTCTCAGAAGATGAAACAACTCAAAACCGAATAGGGCATAGACCAGGGGTGGGCAATCCCGAAAACCTGCATACATACCGGCCGATTGCGGATAAGATTGCCCACCCCTGGCATACAGTAGACATGAGACATGAAGCAAAAGCATAGTTCAGGGGACAGGCAATTGGCAAATGATCAATCAGATGAGAAGGCAAACTCAGGGTCTAGGAATTGATATCAGATCAGAAAACCAGGAAGACAATGAAACTTGCTGCAAAACTGCTCAAACTCTCAATTATAGAGAGGATTTTGCATCGACCCTAAATCATCATGACCTAAAACAGGAGGAGTAAGCAGTAGCCATGCATAAAAGCTGAGAAGAGGGTGAGCCGCTAAGACGAGTCACCGGTGATCCTGGGGTGCAGGCTGCATCAGGTGTCCCTGCATGGGTGGGATCTTCTGATAGGGGTTCCTAGGGAAGCATAGCTGTTGCAGTGGGAGAGACATTGCTTCGGGCAGGTTTGTAACACAGGGTATAGCAGTTTGCTCATACATGTTTAGCAAGGGCTCAGGATGGTGGCAGGACAACAGACCAGGAAGGGAGGAGGGAATATTTAGACATGTGACCCTGGGAATATGAGACAAAAGTGATACCTGCTGAGCCACCATGCTGTATTATGAGTGGCCAGAAGCTTTTTTGCCACAGGAATTATGTGCTCTGCGACGTACAGCAGGCTTGTCCTCCTTGGTTTCCAAACCATGAGTGTCACATTGCTCTAATGTTGATAATGGTTGCAAAAAACCAAAGCACTTAATTACTGGCTGGTACAGAAGGCCATCTCTGACTGCCAGGATAAATGGGGGCTTTCAGCATGGGGATGGAAGTGACCTCTGCCTCCTTCTCGGTGGCCTGTGCTTGACACGCTCCTCGCCATGCCTGCGTTCAGCCAGAGCTGAGCCAGTTTCTCTGCAGGAGCTTCATCAATGCTTGAATAGTGCAGTATTTTCTCCAGAACTCTCGCATTATAGAATGGGGACTAAAAGCTTGTCATAACACTCTCAAGAAAATATCAAATTTGCAGGGAAAAATGTGATTACATTTATTGGGATATGTGTTTACCAGCTATACATGAATTTTCATGCAAGTGTTTCAGAGTGCAAATGTATTTTCAATGCCATATTAATCATAACACTATACAGAACAAAATAGCCACATACTTGATGTATTCGTAATGCATATTATACATCCACCTAACAGAAAGCAGCAATTTTTCTTTAAGCTTCAGTGTAGGGTTTATAGGGACTTCCTGATCTTTTTGCTTCAGTGTTTCTGTTAGAGAGCCAGTGAGGGTTTTGGCTGTTTCAGGAAAACAGACAACAGGCAGTCCGCATGGCCAGATGGTCGAGCGTCCTCTTCCACCCTACGGCTACTGATACAGTGCTCATGCAGCAGACATACAGTATATGCACATGCCTATATATACAGGCACCTACAAGCACGGACATCCTCATATGCATCCATGTACCTTTATAGCCAGCTATGGACGCATCCATTCACACATGCAAGCACACGTGCACTGAAAGGCAGGTAAAATGCAGGATGGCTCGGTAAATGGATGAAATATGGATAAAGCTTTCTGACCAAAACAATAATAAAAAAACCACTTGAATGTGATTGCCGACTTTTTATGTTTCAGGATGCCGCACAGTTTGTGCTACTCCCTCATACTCTGTTCTATACTTATAAAACTGAGACTATGCCATGTGCACTACTCTCTAAGTGCTATTCTGTTTTAAAGTCTAGAACTATGTAATGTGTCATACTCCTCCTTACTATATTTTGTATATAGAAATTGAGATTACACAATGTGTACTGTTGTACTGTTTGTTTCTCTCCAAGAATATGCAATATTGAAACATGGCATTTCTGTACTAGTACTAATTGTTATTCTTCATACTATGTTAAAACTGGGACTAAAAGGGTGAGATGCACTCATATTTTATTACATATTAAAAATGTCTTTCATTTTTCAAATATTGAACGTAAAGTTTAAATCTTTTTTTTGCAAATATGGCTTCATCTTTACGAATTCTTTTTAATATTTGTTGAGTTCATGTTCAGAGTATATGATGCACAGAATAGTTTTATTTTTATTCAGAGATGGTAGGAAGAACCTTCACCTCTCTCTTCCTCTCATCTGCACCAGGTGCATGTTTTTGATTTGACTGTCAACAAATATGAGGCAATCTGCCAGCAGCTTGTGGCTGCAAAGAAAACCAGGCTCACTCACATCGAGTTCAACCCTGTGTACCCCATCGTCATTGTGGGGGGCGACCATGGCTTTGTGACCAGCCTGAAGCTGTCTCCTAACCTACGCAAAAAGGCCAAGGTAAGAGCACTATGGAGGGAAGCCAGAGAGGCACTTAACCCACACAGAGGCTGACCAGCCAGATCTTACAGCACAAGACAAGCTCCACTGTGTCAAAAAATACACACTTTCCTAGCTCAGGAAATGATGCAAGCACTAATCATCCACCCTGCAGGGTGTGCCGTCTTTCTGCAAATAATACAAAAACGGCCCATCATTACGGCTTTCTCAGCCTTCCAGTGGTGAAATTGGTTTCAGATTGAGTTTATTTCATTTGGACTACAATATGTGAAATAAATGTTAAATGTTTAATAAAAGATTTGTTAAAAGTAATAGAATAGAATGCAGATATTCAGAAGAGTTTCAGGTCTGAAGAGCTCAAACAGTAATGCAAGATTAGTGCTAGATAACTTTAAGCTCTGTGTCTTTAAGTGTCTTGAAGTACCCTAACCTGTCTTCTTCGTCATTACTTTGCTTTAAATCTTTTTGCTTAGTTTATTTTTTCACGACTCCTTTATCTCAAATGAAGGCTAGTCCTGTCGCTTAGCTGGGTCATCTTACATAGTACATAATATGGTATATGAAATATAGATTTTTTTGTGAATGTATTGTGTGCATTGAGTTGGGCTGAACAATACTAGAAAAAGTTCACATTGCGTAATTCATAAAATTAAGAAGGAGTTGAACATTTACCCAAGATTAATAATAGCCATCAGTAAAATTGCAGATGTTGCTGAGTTTTGTTTCTTGTGACACAATAAAATGTTTTAATGTACCTTATTGATGGTCTCAACTGACTATCGCAGTCCTTGTGATGTGACATAATATGCAATGTCAGTATTTACATCGACATCGTGCAGATGTAGCACTGAGGGCGGTACAGTGGTGCAGTGGTTAGCGCTATTGCCACATACTGCCACACTGTGTGTGTGTGGGTTTGCACCAGATCCTCCATTTGCCCCCACAGTTACAAAAAATGCAACTTAAGTGAATTGGAGTAAATTAGCCATACGTGTGAGTGTACACCCTGCAATGGACTGGCATTCAATCCAGGGTTGTTTCCTGCCTTATGCCAGTTGCAAACTAATATATAACATTAAATAAATAAGTATGATAATTATATTTTCAATGTTGTTATATATTAATCAGCAAATTATTTTGTAGATTCACAATGAATAATATATTCAATAGTAACAACCCTAGTTTGATTGAGTTTGCTGCTGTAGCAATAGTGCTTAGATAATGTATTAAAGTGAAACCAACGCACATGGGTATTATTCTTGCTACAGTGTAGTCTTATTTTTTTGATGAAGCTGTATGTTTTTCAGTCCCTAACAGATTTAAGACCATTATACAGAACTTTAAAAATTAAAAGTTGCAATTTTGATTGCAATTCATTTATGATTGTCAAGAAGGTGCTAATATGTGTGTAGGATGCTCTATTCTGGTGTTGCTTGATATAATTGTGAATATGGTGATCTTTATTCCAGACTCTGTTGGCTAGATCTCTCCCTAAATATTTTATTTTGGAAGTTGTTATACTCCCCTTAGTACACAATAAACAGAATAAAGAGGTGGACCTGGGATGGCCTGAGAATAGCTTTAACTTTTAATGCCAGACAAGAAGCATCATGCTGCTGCTTTGCTTTGGGGAGGTCTGCCAGTTTGACATGGTCTGCGATCTTGTGTTTGCTCAGTACCTGTGTACACAGATATTTTTCGGTGGTGGGGAGTTTCATTCTTGTGGCAGTTGATCTGCTGCTGCTTCTAAAATCTAAACCTCAAGCATGGCCAAGAATAATTAGAGTTAGTTAAGCCATCAGCAGCTGAATTCTCAAAGCCCACAACTCATTATCACATTGTGTCCATTGGATTAGTTTCAGGCAATTAGCATGTCCTGGATAGTCTTTGTTAATGCTCCTTAAAGTGGTACTACAGGAACAAGCATGGTTACTGTATTTATGAACCAGTAACTAGTAAGCATGTAGAGTAAGAGAAAGAAGGAGTAATTTTATCACCAGCAATATGACATAGTAGTCAGTGACATTGTTTATACTGAATTCCTTAAGTGAGTCGCAACAAATGCGTGTTCCCTCCCTTTATATGCAACTGACTCTACCTAAAGGTTTCCCACAAATTTATTCTACTGAGCTAAGAGGCCTGGAGTGAAGCGTGTGGGCAGCAGTGTGGGCTAGTGGAGCTGAGCTTGTGATCCCAGGGCTGTAAGCGAGACTCCTCTCATGCTGTTCTTTTCAGCGATGGTACCTGAGCGCGCTATACGATAGTGTCTGCGTCCGCTACAGTACTGGTGTCCTACAAGATCAGGTTGTCGAGTCTGAGTGGGTATGATTCTTCTGTGTATTTGTTGTATCATTTCATATCAAGACAAAACAAATATACTTACAATGCAGTGCAGTGGTAATGATATTTGGGACTACAGTTCCTCCAGCAGGGGAAATTAACTGTGTAAAATGATGCTGGCTGTGTGCTTCAAAGCAAAAAGGCTGCCAGTTTGAAAAGATCAATCATGAAGTTTAAGTCTGTTAGTCACTCACTAAGGACTGCCTGATGCAGCTTCTCTCTGTGGAATTTTAGTTTCTAGAGGCTTCCTCACAGCAGCACCATACAGAGGTCTCCTCTAAAGCACAGCAGAGAACACCAAAGTGAGCTGTGTTATTTTTGTCCTGACTGGGTTACAGAAAATAAAAAGGCATCCTATGTCTAGATAGCTTTTTAAATTGCTCATTTTCCGTCTGGAAATGCCCATCTGTTTATCTTAGGAATGCAGTCATTACATAATTATTTTTCAATAAAAATGGTTACAAATAATAATAATATAACATTCTGATGCTGCTACTGAGTACCACCATGAGCCATTTGAAACTGCAAAAATGAAGCATGTGTTTCTCCCACATGTTACTAGCCAATGCATCACCCAGAGACTGTCAAAATGCTGCTGTACATTTGCCACTGAGAGACCCAGTTGGAGAGCTGTAGCCATTTTGTCAGCTTGATATACAGCAGTAGTGGAAAGCAGCTAGTAACGAACAAGGGCACACTGTTATCTACCAGGGCTGATTCTCTTTAAAAATGTGACATTATGTGCAAAATCCAGTGTAACTGTAGCACCTAGTTAACTTCCCAGTTAGCCTGGTTGATGAATGGGATTTAAATTGTAACTCTGCCCATTCCATTCAGTGTCTGCTCCAGGGGTAGGCAATCTAGATCTGCAAAGGGCCGGTGTGTATGCAGGTTTGCGGAATAACCTTTAGGTCAGCCGTTCAAACCCCGGTGTATGGACTATTCAGCCAATCAGTCCTGAAATTAGGAACCTAATTAGGGAGTTGCAGCAAGAACCGGCATACACAATGACCCTTTCTGCCCACCCCTGGTCTGCCCTGAGTCCCAAAAGTGTTGTGATTGCCGTTAGGCTTGTTGTGAACTGCATTGGATAAGTTAATATGGAAAATGTATGTATGAGTTTTTGTCTAAAACAAGGTTGCCAAATTCTTGTCCTGGAGAGCCAGCATGCAGCACAGTTTGCAGATTTTCCTGCTCAGACACACCAACTAAGCCTGATAAATATCTGATTGAGATGTGTTTGAGCAAGGATATCTGCAAAGCATGTTGGACTCTGCTCCTCCAGAACTGGAATTGGGCAACCATGGTCGGAAATATAACTGTATTTAAAATCTAGTAGAAAGCATTTTTGTTTAAAATATTGTTAAGTAACTAAATATAGCGGCAAGAAAAAGTATGTCAACCTTTTGGTATTTCAGGGTTTTCTGCAAAAATTTGTCATAAAATGTGATCTGATTTTCCTCTAAGTCAGGGGTATTGACAAATATAATTTGGGTATAATAATTGGGTATAAATGTCTTTATTGAACAACCATAAAGAACCCATAGTGCTAGTGGGAAAAGTAAGTGAACCCTTGAGTTAATGATCTCAAAAAAGTGAATTGGAGTCAGGTGTGAGCATACCTGGATCCTTAAAGAGCTTTCAGAGGATCTGCGATCAGGAATTGTTGATTTCTATAAAGCTGGAAGACTAGAAATGCACCAGTCTACAGTGAGGCAAACATACTTTTTCTTGCCACTGTATGCATCAAATATTTTATTTAATTTTAACTATGCTGGTCATATACAGACTATAGAATGTGGAGATTTTTCTCTATCTTTAGTGTTTCAATAGCATTTCTGTAAAATGTATATAATATGTATTGAGGCCAAAAAAAAAGCTCATTATAAACTATATTCCTGTACAGTTGGTCGTGGACTAGTGGTGGACATAACCAAAAGATAACCAAAAGATTATTTGATTAGTTTTCTCATTTACAGTGTAGACTTACAGCATGTGTTAAACAGTGGGTTGCATACTAAAAATTGCAAGTTTTTGTATACAAGTATAATTTGTGTAAAAGTATATTTCTGAAATAAATGTATGTGTATATATGTATATTAAGTATATTAAATAAAACATTGAAATTGTAATATTAAAAGTGTATTCCAAAGGAATGGGCTTCATTATGTAGTTCCTTTTGTTTCTTAATTTTAGGTGATACTTTTGTGTCTTTTTTTAA
>JAODKN010000114.1:25688122-25700229 GCA_026774425.1 Petrocephalus zakoni
ATTCCAAAGGAATGGGCTTCATTATGTAGTTCCTTTTGTTTCTTAATTTTAGGTGATACTTTTGTGTCTTTTTTTAATTTAAACAAAATATATACAGCTCTTGTCTAAAATGTAAAGCAGTGACCTGAAAGTAAATGGCACATTTTATTATCCCCTTAATAAATAACTAGATCATCAGTGAGCCCTGTAATCCCGCAACGCATGATATTTAAAATGTTTTTTTTATTACATCCTCATCACTTTGCATCTCACACCACAGTCTCTCTCCAGACACCGAAGCCGGCGTCAGCTGTGGAATGTCACCTTGATAAGAGGGCTCTGAGTTCTGCATTGCAGACGCTACTGCAGTCTTTGAAATGGAAATAAGAGACCGTCTGTTTTCTTTCTGTAACCTTGAGCAAACACTTCAAGAATATTTATTTAGCCTTTTTCAAATGTCTCAGAATCGCCTTTTGTTTCTTTGAATTTCATTGTTTTGAGTTGTCGCATTGTCCGTTCTTAGATGTATATGATAGATTACTCTATATTTTATTAAATTCTGCTTTTAAGTGTATATATGTATGTTATTAATGTTTTTTATGTATTTATGTTCTAAATTTAAGCTGCACTGCTGAAATATTTATTCTTAATACTTATTCATTGACAAAAATTACTTGATTGTCAAACATTATTTGCACAGTAAATTACAATTGGAAAATCTATAAAACAATAGATTGACACTTTCTGATTTTCTTTCAGCTTAAGCAGTTGTCAGACCACTGGATACAATTGTACATTCCAAATTTTCAGTTTAGTTTAAAATTAATTTCTTCTATCAGCTCTTAAAAGCAAAACCATTTTTATTCTTTCAGCATAATTTCATTTTAAGATGATGATCATTATGCGTCACCCTAGATAATGATACCTCCTCAATCAAATGATAATAATAAGTACAGCATACTGAGTTACTTAATCATAAGGTTGATAAATTTTTCACCTTCTTACTTTTATTGTTTTTTTTTTCTCCAGATACACAAAAAAAATGAAACCTCACATTAATGAATGGCTCAATTCACCGCAGGCCTCAAGAGATGCTTATTAGAATATATGTCTTCATATACAAATTAGATATTAATAATAATGTTTTATTAATAATATGTTATGTAACGTTAATGTAAATGGCCCTTTGGTATCTAAGGGTTTTTACATTGCAAATAGTGTGATATCTGAATAACACTAACTGAAGACTGAGTTAATAGAGACAGATTTACTTGTAAGTGCGCCACTTGATTTACAGGCTTGGATTCTGTAAGATCCTGCCTCTTCAGAGTGGTCCCCTGAGCAAAGCATCGCTATGCTGAATCTTAGATTTCATGGACGATGACCATTCGGCAGTCCAGCTCCTACTGATATCTTATTCAAACCTTATTCTTAGGCCGGAGTCTGCACATTTGAACTGAACACTGTGGACTGTAGATTCTCTTGGGGATATTATTTGGCAGTTCCAGAAGTCGTCAGTGATACTCTGGGAAATTATATCCATTGAAGAAAAAAATAATCCATATAAATAACTTAAATACTAAGAATTGTTTGTCTGTCTTAGATTAGTTTGAGTGTTCATGCATTTGGGGGACAGAGGCTGTATTGATGAGACTATACTTTATAATGTATTGGTGTTTATTTTCTGTCCCTAGGAGAAAAAAGGACATGAGTTGCCTAAAGGTCCAGAAGTGGAGGTTGCCAAGATGCAGAAGTTACTGAACCTACTAAGGGAGCCAGATAATAGCTGAGAGGTACAGAGGCAAAAGCTGTATGCTCTGAGCATTTGTCTAGTTAAAGGTTCTGTGTAAGTGAAGGCCACAGAAACATACAAAGAGGAGAGTTCAGTGCTTTATTTGTTAATTATAAAATGAACAAATCAAAAATATGTCAATGCCGTTTAACAGTATATTAAAAATAAGAAGACTTGTCCACCTGACAATGAGAATACAAAAAACAGGATTATTTAATTCAAGGTATTTAAAAAAGAAATGCAAAATAAGATACTGTGGCTTTTATTTAGATCACAGCCTGTATTGTGTTTGAATAAATTTTTTCTACCAAAGACAATACACATTACAGATAACACCATATTAATATGGGGAAGACATTTTTTATAGCTGGACAGTAAAATAAAAGGACTTTATTTTGTTTAATAAAGTTTGTCTTTCTAATAATTTGATAATCATTCTTATTAATGAAAAGCAACATTCAGAGCTATGAGATATAGAAGCAGTAGGGGTGTTTGGTTCAGAGGTGTCACGAAAACTCACCCAGTTTTTCATTGTCGTTTTTCATGTCACCCTCAGCCAATGGAAACTACCACATTCCTATTGAATAGAGAAGTGTCTTCTTCTGTTTTTGTTTTCTTTCACCTCCATAAAATGTTTTTTTTTTTCCCCCAGTTAAAATGTATGCAGTATTTATAATCACTACATCAACCATAGCCGCATACTGGATATGTCCTTTCAGTCAAAGTTAAGCTTCTTAAATCAATTATTGTATCCTGTAATATTTATATGAGATGCAAACACAGTATCTCCCAACTCCTATAACAGTTTACCATGAGTCCTTAGTGCTATGAAAAGGTAATGAGTAGCACTCATTGGGAATTCAATGACTAAGTTCATCAGGAAGTAAAATGCAAATCAGTTTATTTAGTCCAATGATTATGTATAAATAACTTTATGACATTGGTTGTATTTCTGTGTTTCCACTGAATAATTCAGACCCGACTGTTGTGCATATCATTAAAAAATGATTTTCAGGTGTTCAATTTGAGCAACATTTGACCATGCAAATGCATCCAATATATCTTTTTGTTTAATCAAAAAACTTAAGTCCCTTTTAAATGTTGTCTTGTACAGCTGTTACTTCTTAAGGTTTATTCTTAACAAGCATTATTAATAAAATGTTAGCCTAATAAACAAAATAATTAATTGGGAATACATTCACTTGTCTGATTACTCATCCTTAATGATCCAAAATGTGTATATATGTCTCACTGTCCACTCTGATTAATGAAATAATGAAAAGATAATACTCAAAAATGTGTTGGGCATATATGATTCATATACAGTAACTGTGGTCTAGGCCATAATGCTGTTATTTAGAAATCCACAACCTGTCAATAGCTTCTTCCTTCCTGAGAGACAGACAGTGACTGTCCTGAATCACACACAACCATGTGCAGATGGTTTCCGAATTTGTACCTCCTTGTAGGTGTAGCATACAATTAAGGCCTGATAATGGCAGCGTAGAGAAGAGCACGACAATTTTGTTTGATCTCAGCTGCTAGAAGGCGTCAGGGTGTTAGCAGGTACCTGTGCTGATTGGCCTGCTGCACCTGACCTGAAGCTAACACTGGTACCCTCTCCTGGTTGGAGGGCACTCTGCAGGCTTTGCACAGGATGACAAAGAGGATGACGATCAGGACGGCCACCAGAACATTGCACACAATAGCTACGATGGCTGCAGCTGAGAGCCCGCCACTCACTGCAGGATCCATGTTCTTCGGTCCTGTGTGTGACTCCTGCCAGGAAAGGAAGGCTGCCGCACACCAGGAGGAATGACACACGTCTTATTATATATGCCTGTATTCCTTGGCATGAAAGACCTAGAGCAACACATGCTAGAGTGCAAATGCTTTAGGGATTCACCTTATTCAGCACAGGTATTTAAATATGCTGTGATGTGTGTTACCCCCATTTTTCTTATGTAACAAGCTCTTTGTAGGAGCTGCCTATGTATGAAATAAATATAATTCGTCCTTCATTTTGTTGTAGTAAATGCCCAAAGAGTCGCATTATTTACAGTTCCATGTGCCATGTCCGTCGATCCATGCTGACATAAATGTCTCTGTTGTGACTTGGTGATTTACCGTGCAATCTTATCAGATGAGTGCAGGGTTTGGCATGTCCTCGCAGGGCATTGGGGTAGGTGTCAGATCTGCCTCTGCTCACCGGAGCGTCCTCGTAATCCTCGAAAAAGAGAAAGAGAAAATCAATACTGTTCATTCAAAAATCTCTTTGTGTGGGGGAGTCACCAGTAATGAGTAGAATAGTGTGTTTTCGTCCATCAGAGCGCATTGCCAAACAGAGCTCAGCTCTGAACAGCACAGCACACAATAACACAAAAGTCTCTCCTGACATTTCATTGCACTGCAAGTGCCGGATTAAAACACAAGGTCATTTAAAAAGATATATTTTGTAGATTGAAGCAGTCGATAATGTACTGTTTACATGGGGAGGTGTTTGCCTCAGTGGGTTAGGACTCTATGCCTTGGATTGGAAGATTGCTGGGTCAAATCCTGTTACTGGCAGAGTGATGGTACTGTTGGGCCCGTGAGCAAGGCCATTAACACCTGATGGCTCCAGGGCTGCAGGACATTGCCCAACATTGCACTCTGGCCCCGAAGCTTAATCTCACCTGTATGTTGGTTTCATAGTGAGCGAGATGGGATAGGCCAAAAACAATTTCTTCACAAGCATGAATAAAATATCTGCATTCTATTCTAAATGAGATAACATATTTCCATCTCTAGACCCATATACAGCTGCTCATTGTGTATATTCAGTTGTGGGACCGGTCTGCCACATCACTGCAGAAGTTTTCTTGTTAGTGTGTTAACTCAAAAGGTATTTGAGCTCTTTAAAACTTTGCAGACCAATGCCATCAAATTGGAACTAATTACATATTGAGAACTGATCAAATTTTGAGTCAGATTGCCACAAAATTGAAGCAATGAGAAATGTACTGATGGCTGATGCCGGAGGGGTAGTATCTAGCATCTTTCCTAGTTACTATGTAGTTGTTTACCATAAAATTGTCAGAATAAGCATAATGAATTGGACAGAATAACAGATATATTGCAGCTGGATTCAACTTTACTGCTGCCCTGTTTTATGAATATTTTCTCAGCTCACCAAAGCATAGGAGAACTGTAACAATTATCATGCAAGGTCCTTGAAACGATGGCCTTTTCCCACTGATGTGTAATAGGCCCATCTGTTTGGTGAGTCAGTCCTTTTTATTGATTCAAATATGAAACCCAAACTCCATGATTGCCCCCGGAGAAGCGAAGAATATCCGGTGCCAGATGTTCCAAATGCGTCATGTAAATTTAGATCACAATGGAAATACTTTAACTTATATGTTTAGTGCACACAATATTTACAAGAGAAGATGGTCCAATATAATATTCATCAACAGTGCAGGACCAGCAGCAGGGTTTTACATAGATTTGTTGGGGAAAGCAGCTCTGCGTAGAGCCAATTTGTACACACTAATGACAGCTTTTACTTCCCTGTGTTGGGAAAGTTACACATTTCTATGACGAAAGCCTCCCTGGAATCTCTCGACAGGATAAGTGGTGGTGATGCGTGTGAGTGAGTGCCAAGGCTGACGTGGGGAGATGCAGCGAGGACACTCTGTGTGGGAAGACTGATTTATTTAAAGACTGAAGTACCCAAGTGTTTTTATCATGCCACTATCTTAATGACCCTTAAAAGCCATATAGAAGTAAAATGGTTTATGTGTGTAACTCCCACATGTAAGTAGTTTATTAGAGGGATTAGTTTCTGCGATAAACCACAGGCAGCCACATACATATTATTTAACAGTCTGAGGGGGACATGCCACCCATCTCTGGTGAATGCCTCATGCAAGGAAATTCACAGGGCAATCTCACAGCTTTTGTATTTATGTGGATGCCTGCAGAGAGACGTAGTTGGGGTCACTATTATTCCTCCACCCCCCCTCATGGAGTGAACATCCGTGCAAGCTTTGTTCCTCCTCATGGAGCTGCCCTATATTTCTACTGGCCCTGAACTGAAGTGCATCATATTACTAACGTGGGAAGGATACTGCATGAATTATTCAATTAATGCTTAGCAGAGATCAATCTCTCTCTCTCTCTCTCTCTCTCTCTGTATGGATCATGTATATTACAATGTGGGGACCAAAAATGTATTGAGACTTGTATTTTGTTTGGCTACTTATGGTTAAGGTTAGGGCTGGGTAGGGGTTATGGTTGTGATTGTTGGTATTAGGGTATCAGATTTGAAAACCGGTTTGCCCAGTTTTACCTATAGAAATGGACAGTCCACACAATTCCACATGTGTGTCTGTTGACCCTGAAGTTTGCAGTATTCATAGCAATCGCCTCATACAGATTGACTTAAATATTAATAATCATATACTACTTATACAGTAATAAGGGAACACGTACATATAACCGTATAACCTATATAATACAGAGGGGGACTATCACATTCATTCTGTCTTCCTGATAATACTAAAGTCTTTCTTCCTCGCGCAGAGCTCATGTCTAATCCCACAGCCCACTGTAGTCCTTCTTAAGACCCATTTTGTTTTCCTTTACTTTGTGCAGAAGGAAGAACAACTGCTGTATTTCTTGTTTGTCTTCCTCTCCTTCTGGGTTTACTTAAAATAATGTCCCCATTCTCGTGCCATATGGTTCTTTTCACTGGTCTGCATGGAACACATCTTACAAGCAGAGCCAATATCCAGGAGACAGATCCACGCCATAGACACTGTAAGAGCCCCAGCACCACTCATAGCATAGAGTGGCACAGCACCCTGCAGCCAATCAGCAGCTGGCTCTCTTCACATGCCAGTCACAGAAGGAGGACATGGTGCATGCCACCTGCCACCTGCCAATCACTGCTATTGGGACACTGATCTATATCTTTCTTGTGACTGAAGGCAAAGTCTTATATTTCTTATATTTCATCTGACTCATTTGGTGCATAGGCAGTAAGGTGCAGAAGTGCCTCACACGCCCCAGGATGGGGGCTGTATGCATGTTTTCCTCCTGCTACACACATTCCCTGTGGACTGGGGTCTTACCCTAGATGACCCCTGCCCTGTCCCCTGTGCCGCCTGAGATAGGCTCCTGGCTCATTGCAGTCCTGTACCGGTTAAGTGATTGGAACATAGATGCTACTCTCAGCATAGACGTATACACAGTACCTTCAGCTTCCAGATGATCAGCGACACTTTCTTTTCCTGGCTCTCCTCTGTCAGTTTAACACTCTGTTGGTTTATTGGAACCTATTTAACAAATTGGATTTGTAACTGATTTCAAGTATTCAGTCCTTTTAGTGAGTAACAGCATTTCACCTACCATGTCTGTTTTTTTGTCTTAGGAGGGGATATTTTATAATTAGCATAGTGTATCTTTATGTTAAAATAACAGGAAATAGCAACCCATAGCCATGAAATGTATACTTTAGTGATAAGAGCCTAGTACTGCATAAAATCAACTTACACATAAGATGTTGCAATAGGAGTTGTGAAGCGTATTTATATGTGAGCCATCGCCTATTATTTTGAATGTGTCACAGTGAACAGGTAGCTATCCTATTTAGCTTTTCATTATACAGATACGGACATAATGCATTTATTAATTATTATGCTAGAGTAGCCAAAGTAATTTTGTTACTGCTGAACAAGTATACAGTGGAGAAGAAGCATCTTATCTTTATTTAATGCTCAACTTTACAAAGCTGAGAAAGAATTCCAGAGTATTCCAGAATACTATGTTGCTATCTGTTGATATTTATCAATCTGAGGGTTTTTGTTGTTGTTATTGTTGTCGCCGTCACCCACATTTTCTGGAGGTTATCTCAGAATCTGAAGCCACGAGACCCACCCCCAGCTGAAGATCCAGGCCACAGCTTGCAGAGGGGAACATACTAAGGGGTCACCCTGCCACGACTCATCCCCCACTCCCCCCGCACAGTGAGGGATGCAGATGAAACGCATAATGAGAGCCCTTACATAGCAGGGGCGGGCTGTCCCGTTAAAAGATGTCACATGCAGTATTGAGCATAGAAGAAGTGTAATTATACAAAGAGCCGCAGACGCAGCACTGGCAGCCAGGCTTTTTTATAACTACAACTGTCATCCACTACAGAGACTTCCCCCGTTTCTCTCTGATCTGATGGAACATTATTCCAGGAACTGAAAATACAAAAATCAAAAATTACTATTATATCCAAGCGTGGATGGCTCTCTGATGCTATTTTGGTAATCAAAAATAGCAATCGTCCCTTTTTTAACCAGCAACACAATACACCAGTATTCATTATCCTCCTGTGTGAACTCAGATTTTATTATTGAAACTATTTTAATTTTTCATTTTTACTGGGCCTCTGTTAATTCATAGATAATATTATGTGCAACACCATGATTTTAACACAAGGAAATGCTACACAAGGGCCACTGTACTGCATGGTGTACACAAGTAGGCTGCTACAATGTGCAATTTTTTTTCTCTCCCAGACCTGAAATATTCTCTAAATTGAAGCAATCCATTGCCCTGCTACTGACAGAAAAACACATCCTACTGTAAGGATTTACTTCAACCGAGAATGGCTCCCTCTGTGCTCGAAGGTGTTTGCTTCATTAATGGACACTGTATAATATATCACAGATGCATGTATTTTATGTCGTACTTATAGTCAGGAGCAGAATTTTTGCTTCTGGGGTCCCAGTCTGCAACCCCTACCCCCCAGATTCAGTAGGAGAAATGTATGTTCCATCCAGGTCTTGGAACATTTCACCAGCTCTTCACCCTCACAATAATACTGTAGGGCTCATGGGAGTTTGCCCAACAAATCTACATTTGTTTTATGGACTTGGAAAAGGCATTTGACCATGTCCCTCATGGGGTGCTATGGGGAGTGCTTCAGGATTGTGGGGTGTCTGACCCAATGCTACAGGCCATAAGGTCCCTGCATAGCTAGAGTATGAGGAGGGTTCATAATGCTGGCAGTATACCAGACTTATTCCCGGTGGGTGTTCTAGGGGATTTCTAGGCACACCCAAGGAATGAAGGGTGCCCATTTAGGTGACCACAGGATTACATCTTTGCTTTTAGTGGATGATTTGGTCCTGTTGAACTCATTGAGCTGTGACATCCAGCATGCAAGTCTGTGGCCATGGTTCTCAACCAGGAAAGGGTGGATTGCCCCTTCCAGGTTGAGGATCACAATGGATCACAGCATCAAGCATAGGACCCTAAGTATCTCGGGGTTTTGTTCGATGATGAAGGAAAAATGGAGTAGGAAATCAACTGGTGGATTGGTGTAGTGTCATCAGTTATGCGGACATGTATACATGTATACATGTATACTGTATATTGGTCTATCATGGTGAAGATACAGCTGACCCAAAAGGCGATTTACCAATTGATCTACCTTCCTACCCTCACCTATGATCATGAGGTCAAGTTACTGATGAACAAATTACATCACTGTTACAAATAGTGGAAAGTAGCTTCTTTTACAGGGTGTCTTGGCTTTGCCTTAAAGATAGGGATAAGAACTGGGACATTCCGCAGGGGCTCCAAGTGGTTCGGGCATCTGTTTAGGATGTTTCTTGGATGCCTCCTTGGGGAGGTGCTGTGGACATGTCTAACCTGGAAGAGCCCCCAGGGCAGACCCAGGACATGCTGAAAAGATTATATCTTTCAGCCGGCCTAGGAATGCCTGGGTATCTCCTCAGAGGAGCTGAAGGAAGTGATTGGGGATTGGGGAGGTCTGCACATTTCTATCAAACCCCAAATCTTAGGGGCCCCATGACAATGCATGGATTGGGAAATGGTAAACATCACCAATGATTATAACTAGAAAGAGACATTTTTCCATAATTTGTCTGAGTGCCATACACTAGCTGTAGCTATCACCAGTTCATAGCCATGACCAGACCAACCACATCCAAAGTATGCATAATTCAAATATTAGAAAAAAATGACGATGGCTGAAGCGCCCTCCCATATTCACTGCTGAACTGATGTCCAAAAATAAACATGTTTCTGCAAGTGATAAATTAGCACATTCCCAGGAGAATTGACTTGAGGATCTCTTCAGGAACAGTCACATTAATGCTCCAAAACCAGTAGGCTGCAGAAACTGAAACACAAAACCATATTGACCATATGGCCACCACGTTAAGTCATCCAGAGTTCGTCAACCATGCACACTCACAAATCCATCAGGACGGGTGGGGGCGTTTGTAGAGACAGCTAATTACCATATTAGATACTCAGATTTTGTTGGCTGGCTGAGAATTGTTAAATGTTTTGAATTTAAGGACTTTTATTATTATACAGAGGTATTTTTTATCCTCCAATACATTAGAGTTAAATTATATCATATCATCGGTTTAACAGTCCAAATTCTGAAGTTTTGCCACAGTCATTTTAAATCATAGTAATACAATTACAGCTGTTTGTATGCAACACATCAATGATGCTTATATATTATGTAGTGTATCTCAATTATCATCTGAAGGCATAGCTTCTCACAAGTGATATAATCTCTCATCAAATTTGTTGGGGACACAATTCTTCCTTCCTGCACTGCTACAATTGTGGCCCATTAGGCATATTAGAGTTCATGTACACTTAGAAAGGTAAATGATGTAGAGACTACTTCCCAGAATTCCTGCATGAGGAAGGGATCAACCACAATGGGTCTTTGCAATTATGGGATATTTTGAAGCTTGAAAGGTTAGACCTCTTTTTGCAAAAAATCAATAAAGCTATCAAAAGCAACAATAAGGGTTTTAGCTTCAAATGTAAAGCAGACCCCTAGGTAAATACACAAACAGTTATGCATTGTACTTAGGATTTTGTTTCAAAGGCCCCAATCAAATGCAGAATATTTAACATTTAAATTTCAATTTATTTGTCATAAGTATGTTACACAGGAGTTAACATTGCAATGAAATGGCAGTATTACAAATTGAGTATCAATAATTGTACAATGGAGAATAATTGCACATAATACCCATTATTGGTTTTTAGGTGTCAAAGTTAAGGAGTCTATTGGCCTGATGGTTAAAATTATTTTTGAGTCTGACAGTTCAAGTAGCCATTCCATGATATCGCCTGTCGGACGGCAACAATGTGAACAGCTGGTGTGTTGGGTGGCTGTCCATGACAATGCTGTGTGCTTTCCGCGGTCACCATTGGAGGTAACTGTCCTGAATGGCAGGAAGACTCTTGCCAATGATGTACTGTCTCCACTAATCTCTGTAGTGATTTGGGGCTATAGGCAGAGGAGCTCCTGTACCATGTTGTACAGTACCTGTATGACTATGCATGTGACAACTAAAGAATCTTGAATCTTGAATCTGAATACTGACCGAGGCTCTCACTTTGCAATTAAGCCATAAAAGAAGAAGAAATGTGATCTTAGATAAATATAGTGATATACTGTGAAAAAAATGACTGTGCTGAAAAACAGATGCTCAAATTTCAGGGGAAATGCAGCTATATACTAGGGATGAGTCAGCATTGTTGAATATTCAGATATTAGAGAGCGTCATGATATTGAGCAAAAGCAAGTGACTTATCAGCACTGAACAAACCAAGATGGTGGCGAATGCAGGTGCAGCAGCTTCTATGAAGCAAAAGGAAACAATGAATTCTGTTTTACATACCTAAAGTGCATCTTTGTCTAAACAGCCTCTGTGCATCTGTGGCTCCTTGATCAAGGCCCGTAACCCCCAGCTCCCTGTGGGCTGCTCTTGTGGCTGCCCTTCATGGCCAAGCTTGCTCTCATGGTGAGCAAGGTTGGGGGAGGTGAAAAAAGAATTTCCCCACGGGGATAAATTAAGCATCAATTATTATTCCGAAATATGAACTTGCACAAGAGAGAGCCAAGGGCATCTACAATTGGAAAACTCAGTTACATATCAGAAGACTTTGTACTTATTGCCATCCAACTTAAATGATCACCAATTCACTATGAAGTCTTGGATTACCAGCGACAGCGACTTGGAGGAGCTGGACAATCCCTGGAAGCTTACCACCATATGAGTGGCACAGCCTGCTCCAGTCACGGACTGGTTTTGGGAGCAGGTGGAATTGTTGGAGGACGATAAACTAGACCTGTTGCCTCCGGAGACAGAGACCCAAGAGATGACAAGGGCCGCTGTCCCACTGCCCCCCTTCAACCAGAGAAAGCTCATGTCCACTGCTCCACCCGCCGGCTTCCCGCAGCTCAAGCTCACTGATCCACCCGCCGGCTTCCCGCAGCTCAAGCTCACTGATCCAC
>JAODKN010000114.1:25714204-25729253 GCA_026774425.1 Petrocephalus zakoni
TCTCTCTCTCTCTCTCTCTCTCTCTATATATATATATATATATATATATATATATATATATATAATGAACTGAATGAAACTGAAAGAACACTAGCCTTCTGGTTAAGAAAATAAGGGTGCTGCTTGAAAACCCAGACTAATGTAATGCTTTGGAATGCTTACGGTGCCCCTCTTTCTAAGTAAAGGTTTTTACCTGGCTATGTGACCTACAAATAAGCAAAACATGTGAGCATGGTATTGATGGACCAAAAAAATTGCTTTCCAAAGAATAATAAAAAGAGAGTGTGTGTGGGTTTGGAGTATTAAAAAACTGCAAATGGAGATTGGCTTTCTCATGTAACATTTGCAATGTTTGATATTAGAAATAAATAAATAAATGATACTTTATTGATCCCCATGGGGAAATTCTTTTTTCACCTCCCCCAAGGCTTGCTCTCCCTGAAATTTAAATATATTTATAACAATTAAATGCCAATGTTTTTTAAGGGCTATATCAATATTTTACCTAGTTAAAAATATCTTTAATATAAAAATAATGCCGTGTAGGAGTGTAAAAATATAAATGTCTTTATACTAGAAGTCTTTAATAGACTATCTTCATGAAGAATGAATGAATTCCTTGATCTGCTTTATTTCAGTCTTGCAATTATCCCAGTATATCATCACATTTTCAGCCTGACTTATATTTTAACAGCTCAGTAATAGCTTTCCTTTAGAATCTCTGGTAGTAGAATTTCCCAGTATCCTCTTATTGTTGTTATTTTATCTTGACCGCTGTATAAAATCTGCTCCTGGTTATAAAGACTTTAGTTATTATTTTATTGAAACAAAAAATGGCTGTTTGTTTGCTTGTAGCAAATCATTGACCTTACTTAATTTGTCTAGAAATATTATATAGGGACCATGCATATTTCTTGGCTCATCACATTTCAAGGTTGCATATGTCAACATGGTAAATGATAGCTAGGTTGGCAGAGGAACTGGATGCTAGGTCATTGTTGTTGCTAGAGTATTATTCAGCGGGCAACTAATATATATAACTGCTCTGTGGGTTTAACAAGTGCATTACCTCAAAACATATTTCAGCACAATGCCAGTCTGTCTGTTGTTTGCACTTATCTGTCTTTAAGTGCAATGTTTTCTGCAATGAATGTAATTGCTCGGGAAGTTATATAGTGCGACCTCACTCACCATGAGAAATGCTTTCTGTGACAATCGGCTGTGCTCTTGGAGGATGGTGCACAAACCTGCATTAAGTGTTTTACCAGGTGTCTGGTATATTAGTCTTACACAAGGCACATTTTTTAGTGTGTTCTTTCAAGCTTTGTCTTCAGTAAAAGAAGGATTACCCTAGATATAATTAAAATCATTGACCAGGAAAATCACAGAAAGAAAGAAAACAGAAACCACAAAAACCACAGTTCATTTCTGGACATCAAAACCAGCCTTGGTTTTCTCCAGGCACTTCCCCAGTTACCCCCTTGAGATGGCAGGCCTGGTCAAAGATAGAAAGTTAATGTAGCTGACAGTGATATAATCTTATGCTAAACTTGACACACAAACAAAGCCATAAACATCACAACAAAACTGTTCTTAGCTGACAGGAAACAATGGCACCCACTTTTGTTGATGGTGTTGTGAATACGCCTCATCTCAGAGCTTCCTTGGGATTTGGGAAGTGAAGTCATCCATTCTTCATGTGTAGGAGGGAATTGCATAATAGCACAGGGAAGACTTCAGATCAGTCCTTCAATATTTTATGCAATGACTCCCAAATAATGGAAAAGAGAGAGGAGATAAGCTCCCCCCAGTGACCTTGTCCATCAGCTATGGGGCACTTATGAAAAAGTGGCATTTTCATTTTAAACTACAGCCAGCCTATCACTCTACCCCACAGCACTCTGTCACCTTGTCTTCCTCACACCAAGCTTCACCTCCAGCCCTATAGGCAAACACATACCAGCAGGATTTGTCAGAAGCAACATTGCTAAAATCCTGGAATACCACAAGTATTAAAGTGTGCATGAAAGAATGAAAGCTGACCCCATGTCAACAAAACAATACTAATAATATTATGTGAACGAGAACAAAGAACACATTTGGAGGCACTGACTGTGTTTGCCACCTCTCAAACCATGCATTTGAATGGGACCCTAGAAACAATGATGCTCACCCCTGACTGCAGGAATGAGAATTAATTCTCAATTGTACCTTTTGGGGTAGAAGTTTATTTATCACATGGATGAGACTTAGAACACAGCCACAGCGAGGTTCAATGCTAGCAGCTCTTTGGAGCATCCTATTTACACCTTTATAATCTATTTCCTGGTGTAGGAAAGAAGGATAGAAGGTAATTCCAAAAACATTTTCTTAGTTGAATTTTATATACCCCATTTGTATTGGTGCCATCTCCATGTCTCAAGGGGACATAAAAGGTAAACAACAAACATTATCTCAGTAGCTGAGATTGTTATTATGGAAGAACAAATGCTGCTAATTGCTGCTATTAAAAAGAACAAATTTCTTTTTTACGGTGTTCAGTGAAGCAACTGGGGGAAACTGGTATGTTTTAGCCAATCTGGGTCATCAGACCAGCATTGTCTTAGCCCCTGCATAATGTCAATTCAATGAATAATTATTGAAAAATGATTTCAGTTATTTTCAGTTATTCTGCCTCGTGATTATCTACCATGTTTGGACCTTTAGTGTATTATCATCAGAGGCCCATTAACATCTTTTTCAGAAGACGGGTAATAACTCTAGGTTTCAAATTTTCTTGATGTTACTTTTAGTGTCTGGCAACCTTTTGTGTCTAGGTTGTTGTCTATGGCCATTTCCTGTTTCCCTGCGGTATAAATATGAGGTAACACAAGTTAAAATTCTTTTGTCAGCCATCAACATGGATAAAACCAAAGAACTGTTAACTCAAATTATTAAATAAGTTGTTGAGCCGCATAGATTGGGGAGCAGCTACAAAAAATAGGTATTCAAATAAAGTTACCAGTAGGTACACTCAGAGCCACAATAAAGAAGTCTGAAAAGCATGGCACTGTTCAGATTCAAAGAACTGATCAAAGAACATAGAATCAAGGGTTTTTAATGGACCTCTCAGTCTCCAGATTTGAACCCAAATGAAAGTCTGTGTTCTCAACTGAAGAGAGTAGTTCGTAATAGGAAACCCAAAAATTGTAATGAGTTGGAAATATTCTGCATGGAAGAGTGGTCCACAATCCCTCTCAAGTGTTCTCCAGCCTTGTTAAACACTACAGAAATGTGCTGTCATTCTTTCCAGGGGAGGCTCCAACAAATACTGACATTTTAGGGGGGCAATATTTTTTTAATCTGTCTGGAACCCAGTAGCAATTTCTGTCTGGGATGACGTTTTCTAAAGTTTTCTGAACACTATTTATTTTATTACAAAATCTGTTTTATACTAAAATCATGAGGTATACCCTATTGTTTAAGCACAAAATATCACTCATTGCACGTGTGGTCCCATTTATATATTAATTTCTGGTATTTTTTATGAAGGGCATGAAGGACAGTCAATATAATAGTTGACTGTACATGTTCCCATGCTGTAACAGGTGTAAATGAAATTATTGTTTTTGTTCTTACTCTGCTCAGTTATATACATTTCTCAGTGGTGAATACATTTTCTAATTAATCAAAAAATGGAAGGATGATTTGAATAAGAATGCCGTGATGGTTCTAGAGAACAGAGGAAATAACTCAGCTTAATAGTGTGTTTATTTTAGTTTTAATACTCGTATTTCTTAAATCCAGACAACACAGTTCAGATTATCAAGCAAATATCTATAAATACGTAGCTCTTTCTTTATCATCTGAACAGAATTCTGACCTTGGAACAACATTATACCATATTATAAGAAAATTACAGAAATAAAAAATACATCAATTATAAACACATTATCTTCTCTTTTAATTACTGGCATTCAATTTAACGGTGATTTTGTTCATTTGACATGTAAACTTTTTAATGCGTGGAATGGTGATGCAGTCGTTTGCACTGATGTCCGACACTTCCGGGATGTGTGTGGAGATTGCATGTTCTCCCCATGTCATCATGGGCTTTTCCCGCCACAGTCCAAAACACAAGGTCCACAGGATGTGGTGTGTATGCAACCTGTAATGGTTGTCGCCCTGTCGTGGGTTAATCCCTAGCCTGTGGGGTAGGCTCTGGACCCTCGTGACTGTACACAGAGTGGGTATAGAAAAACGGATGGACATTTCTATGCATATTGATCGTAGGCCAGATGGTGGCTACTAGTTTGTATTCAATAATTGCTCTGTTATATTTCCCAGTTCTCTTTGGATTTGTCTTTAGTTTAGGCGTACATAATTCTCTTATTTTTTATGTGAAAATAGCCACATCAATACCGACACTTGGAAGGGTTTTTAAAAGCACAAGCACTAATTGGATGTTGCTTTTCTAGACGAACAGCATGTGGCTTCAGTATATTCCATCTTCCTCTGCTGTCCCACAGCTTTTAATGGGTGTGTTTAGCTGTAATATCATTCATGCAGCCTAATCCATTGCTTGCAGTTAAATATTCATATATCTAGTGGATTAAATAGCCATGGATCATTAAACCGTATTATTGTTAGCTTACAAAGTCTAACCATAGGCATCTTTCAAGAAAACCAGCTCACTAAAACCTGTATTTTTGTTTTGTTCCTTTCAGCTGTGATGTACTGTTTTCACAAACCGCCAGTGCAGTTATACCTGTTAGCAAACTGTGCTTGTATTCAGAACCTAACATGGTTTTCAGCCTTAATTTTCTGCTTGCCCCCCTAGAACATTCTCCAGTTTGAGACAACAAGTCTTGACTTAGCTGTTGTTCTTAAATAAGTCATCAGTATTTGTTAGTCTCTCTGCTGCATCTCCAAAGCCCATATTCAATTAAACTTTAAGTGTAAGCTGAAGGCCACATGTGATTGTACATAACACCAAGCTGTCATTAGAGACAATGTAAATTATTACTATGCTACAGTCAAACATTACTTACTAACGTCACAAAATGATACTGGAAATACTAGTATCATGTATTTATTCAATAACTGATAAATTGTGTCAGTTGAAATGTTGCACTTAAATCAGACATACAGTAGGCTCTGCATTACGTATGATGCTATTTCTCCCATCTGAAAGTTCTTCATTTCTATGAAAAGTATTTAAAAAGTGCAAAGGTGACAAATAATATATAGTGTCAAAGTAAACGGCTCTGTCTTCATGTGCTTTAATACTAATGTAGTTTTAATTTAAAGAGATATAATAGACTTTAACATCTATTACTAATTATCTCCCAATAGACTACCATACATGTTACAAGGTTACCTAAAACTTTTATAACAAATGCGCCACCTTTTGAATTAGAAAAAGTTTTCAGAACAGAGTAAATGTATGTCATTATTTTACTATAGTATTTATTTATATATATATATATATATATATATATGTGTATAATATTTTTATAAATATTTTACTGTCATCTACCTACGGTGATGGCAGTTAACATAAATTGTTCGCAAAATGGAAATAGCAGACTCCTTGGCGTGATTAGTTTTGTGTTTCCTGTCATCCCATTGTATTCTGCATCATTGTAAAGCCCGTCGCCAGCACACAAAGCCTTGACCTTGGGACACTCAGACATGGTTAGGCTGGAGGAAGGAGATGCAGCGATGGGCTGTTGGGCCGGGCAGCTAGGATGTAGATGGCACTCTCTCTCAGAAACTCCTGCCAGTCCACTTGTCTGCTAGACAAAGCAACAAAGATCACTATACCTATGACCCGACAAACATTTAGCATGTCAAAGGTGTCCGTAGAGAAGGTCTAGTATGTTTGCTCTTTAAATACAATACGTTAATTAATTGAATTGTAATTTTTAAATACTTACAATTAAACCGTAAACTTCAGAATACATTTAAGAGGATAGTAAAATACCTTTATCATACCCACATGCACACTCACACACATATAAACCCAATTTAATAATTCGGTATCGAAGAGTTCTTAAAGGAATTAGTCGGACTGGGAGCACACCTGCTTTGGTCCTTGTCGGAGTTAAATGTCTTCCCTCTGCTCTTCTCACTCCCAGAGCTGGCTGGGCTGCTCTCTGATATGGGCCCGACGTGACTGATACTGGACAAGACAGGAGACAGGAGAGGGAGATAACACCACTCACTCGACTGCAGCACGCACTGCCAGAGCTGGAGATGTAGCACCACTCACTCGACTGCAGCACGCACTGCCAGAGCTGGAGATGTAGCACCACTCACTCCACTGCAGCACACACTGCCAGAGCTGGAGATGTAGCACCACTCACTCCACTGCAGCACACACTGCCAGAACTGGAGATGTAGCACCACTCACTCCACTGCAGCACGCACTGCCAGAGCTGGAGATGTAACACCACTCACTCGACTGCAGCACACACTGCCAGAGCTGGAGATGTAACACCACTCACTCGACTGCAGCACACACTGCCAGAGCATTTATGGTCAGGCCTACTCAAGCGGACAAGCGTTGGTTCCTTTTAGGGTATTATAACGTTATTATACTGAATATTTGCATCACACATAACGATAACAAATACCTAATATCAAGCTTACAGTGGCATAGCAAGCATAACATAATAAATACACAATTCACATCATAAATTGAGGAGTAGTCAGTATGTCTATGGGTTCCCCAGTTCCGGTCCTGGAGTGCCAGAATCCAACACAGTTTACAGATTTCCCTGCTGAAACACAACTCAATCAGTTAATTACCAGGTTTAGTAGAGGTTTGATAGTGTTTGAATAGGGAACTCTAACTGGTAATTGTGGGGTTACCATTACCTACATATATCCACTATCAGTTTTTGCTTCCATTTTTGTGCTAATGTTTTACTGTTGTTTATTCTATAATTTTATTATTGTTTTATAATTTCTATTATTATTTTATCACTATGACCATGGCAGCCATATCTATAATAAACTATACATGACACATAAACATTTTGGGATATGGTAAGTAACTGGGTAGCATTATTTGTCTTCACAGCATGATGTAGTACTACAATTCATTTAAATGTACATATTAAACTTTGTTTCATTACTTTACCTCCAGTGTATTTATTCCATGAAGCCAGTGCATTGTCCAGGTTAAAACAGAATGTTTATACAGTGCATTCACTTGTGCTCTAGTACCGCAGGCCTGGAGTGGTAGTACTTTTTCCCTGTAGTACTTGATAATTAAACATAATGACAATATGTGACCACTTTTACCAGGAGAACCAAAACAACCTGCAGCAAAAGTACTTACCTCATCGGCTCTCATAAGTGGTGTAATGTATTTGTGTAAAGGTTATTGTGTCTGAATATAAAAGTCACATGTTGACCTGAATGAAATTAGTTACATTAATTAGTTACATGCAAAACTGGATGCAAAAGTTTCCATTAATCTGTCAATACTGCATTAAATTTTTACTTAAACTGACCATGTGTCTTTAAATCCTATACCTTGCAAATCCATGCTACAATATATATATATATATATAATAATATTATATATATATATTTTTTTTTTTTTGAGATACTTTATTGATCCCCATGGGAAAATTGTCTTCTCACCTCCTCCAACCTTGCTCTCTGTGCGAGCAAGCTTGGCCATGAAGGGCAGCCACCTTGAGGGCTGCCCTAACATCTGTGCTTAAATGGATCTCTAAAAACAGCACAGTATTACACTGGTGTTCTGTCCGCATTTCTCTTGGCCCGTGTACTAACTCTTTGACTCTTACCGATTGTGCGCTTTTAGGAATCGCCTAGAGAAAGGAAGGAATTATGGCCGGACTGGGAGCAGTTCTGTCTAAGTGGTGGTAGCTGCTTTGACAAACTTCTCTGCAGGCAAAAGTGGAGGGAGTTGGACTAACGACTAATGACAATTTACTGAAGCAAGGACTAGGTAGACAAACTGTGCAATACATCAAGGCTATCCTGCGGTAAACATGAGGTTTCAGCCAAAAAAAATAAGCCTTGTTGGCTGCTTAGCAGGAAAGCTGCATCTCGTTATTTTGAAATTCAAAAGATCTTGGCAAACTCATAGCTGTTGTTGTCTTTCTGCTATGACATGATTGGGCATTTCTATAAGACATTTATGCATATGCAGATATTCCGGGGAACATCCAGATATATGCTAATTACTGTCTAATTTACCAATACAGATTAAGCTCAAGTCAAGTCAGTTTCCTAGCTTGTGAAATATAAATGAATTCACTCCTAATTTGACATGACTCGATTCATTTTCACAGCAGAGGCAAAGTCTGAATGGTGAATGTACATCTGAGCCGTTACCTAACACTGCAGGACTGTGACTCCTTAGTGTGCTTCTGGAACCAGGATGTTTGGACTCTGCGTGTCTCCCACATGGTGATGAATCCGTCTTTATCCTGGTCCAGGCCCAAAAAAGCAAACCTCGCACCATCTCTCTCTTTGGCTGTTAGCAACCTAACCAGTGAGTTCTGGAGAAAATAAGAGAAGTATTGTCAGGCCACAGGAACTATATTGTGTCCAGTATGATTAACTTAAGTCTCTAATTAAACCCCTTAACACAAACATTCACAAAACACAACCCTATAATTCAAAAGTTGTCTTTTTTAAATAGCATTTTTGCATTTTTTAAATTACATTAAATGAAATACAGAACATGGTAGGCTTGGCTACCTGAGTACGGAACTTCTTCAGGACCCCCAATGATTCATGGTACAGAAAGTCAGACCACTCAATGTGGCCCTTCTTCTCGATGTCCAGACTGGCATACTGGGTCAGGACTTCCTCCTCCTGCTCGTCTGACAATTCCCTCTCAAAAAGCTGCTTGAACACAAAGTGCTTGTAGTATAGGAGACCGTCCGACCCGAGGCATGACTCTACAGGGAAAGAAAATTAATTCACAGTTAATTAACACCTGTCCAGGCGGTATAGTGGTCCAGTTGGTATAGTAATCCTCTCTTTATATATAAACAAATATCTATAGTGCAATTAATGTTTTGGTTTAAAATCATTGTGTCAGAATTTTTATTTTTTTTTGTTTTTATTAAAATCACTACAGGGTCTGATATATTGATTAAACTTTACGACTCACAGCCGCTTGGCAAGTGCAGGGTTACAGTGACCCTGGAGTGTATCCAAGGAAGCATAAGGCATGAGGCTGGGTACAGTCCAGCAGTGGACTAGAGTATTAGAGACACCAGTTCACATAACCTTGCCTTTTCTGATTGCAGGAGAAAAAAAAAAATTTTTATATACATTAACGTCATCATTAACTTCATCATCCACTTATAGACCGTTCAGAACTGCTCACCTGGAATGATCTTACACTCTTTGAAGGTTTCCATGAGACTATACATCTCTTCTTCTGTGAGAAGGAGGTTGACATTGTCCTGTAGGAATAAAAAGAATGTGTTTGTAATTTTAATAATAATACGAATTATGAGGCGATTTCCTGAATGTGCAATGTTAGTTTGCATCAAACTTTCATCCACCCATCCCATCTTCTAACTTTGCTTCTAACTCTTCTAATGGGGAGAACATTCAAACTTCATATTTAAAGAGAAGACATGAGATTCAAACCCCCAATGCCTGAGCCATTGCGCCATCCTGTATCCAGACTACGTACAAAATCCACATACAAATCTTCAGACCATTTATAGACACCAATCCTGCTGAAGCATGTCTTGGGGTTACGGTAAGAAAAGAGAAGAAACACAGAGTCAGAGTAGAAATTAAACCTTGAGGTGAGCAGATTTACCAATGTGGTGTGGGAGATGCATTAGAAATAAAATCCATAGTCACTTCAAACTGCTGGTTTAAGCCAATCAGATCCCCTATCTGTCTCCTCCAGTTTTTTCTTGCTTCCTGCACATCTTTCTGCTATATACAGTGACCCATCCTACAAGCTAAACCCAGAGGATGAGAGGAATGAGATCAATGCTGCAAGATGTTGATGTGACCCAGGAATAACTTGAAATGGCTCCTCAGCCTGCCTAAGTAAACTCTGCCTTGGGTTCCATGACTGCTAGTAGTAAAAGCCACGGGGAGAGAAATATATTCAACAAAACTAACATGTCCTTCCTATACATGACTGGAAAACAAATTCCTGTAAACTTCACTATTTACACAAAGAGCACTTGGGCTACACAGTACGGCTGGCAGCTGTTCAACTACAGAGTGAGACCTATATGTCATTGCTGTCCAAACAAACATATTTCTCTAAAAATGTGTGATTTCAGCAACAAAAAATGCATTTTTTTCAGAAACTAGTTTACAAAATTACACAAAAAACTGCATGAGTCCCTTGGAAACACAAATATAAACCTATTTTTACATGGCCATCAGTGAAATGTTTTATGTTTTGAAGGACTTACATGGACTGTTGTTCCCAAGGAAAATATGTCAGGTCTTACAAAATAAAAACTAATCTCACTTTATATTCACAATTAACAATTATGTTTGTTATCTAGCTATCAAAAATTTGCAATATAAAATAATACATTCAAATTACCATCATTAATACAAATGATAAATAGTACACATATACTGTAAGTACTATTTAAACAAATGACTTCATGCAACATCTTTAGCCAAGTACATGTGAAATGTAATCATGAGGCAGAATAGTGGATGTATTTAAACGATAGTTAAAAGCCACAATCGTCAAAGACTGGACAGGTGTTTTTTATAGTATCACAGCGACAATATATTATGCCTTATTTTGCATGGTATAGCCAGGTACTAACTTGGATCAGTGTTGTTGGTCTTGCTGTGCAGGTTTATTGTGTCTAAATGAAAATGCATCCTGCTGAACTGCTCACATAATTAATTGAAATAACTGAGCATGATCTCTCAAGTAACTTAAATAGAATTAAATTCCAGCAATGGAGACACTGCGTGTTTATAACATATTATGAGAAAATGAGAGCAGTATCATCACATCAGACGGTGTCTAGTATTATGCATATGCACATGGCCTAAAAGTACTGGGACACCCCTACAAATTACTGAATCCAGATGTTCCAGTCACTTCCATGGCCACAGGTATATAAAATCAAGCACCTTGGCATGCAGGCTGCTTCTGCTAACATTTATGAAAGAATGGGTCACTCTCAGGAGCCCAGTGCATTCAAGTATGTTACCCTGATAGGATGCCACCTGTGCAATAAGTCCATTCATGAAATTTCCTCGCTACTAAATATTCCATGGTCAACTGTTAGTGGCATTATAATAATGTGGAAGCAATTGGGAACAACAGCAACTCAGCCAATAAGTGGTAGGCCATGTAAAATCACAGAGTGGGGACAGCGCATGCTGAGGCACAGAGTGCAGAAGTCACCAACTTCTGCAGAGTCAATAGCTACAGACCTACAAACTTTGTGTGGCCTTCAGATTAGCTCAAGAACAGTGTTTAAAGAGTTCCATGGAATGGGTTTCCATGGCCGAGCTGCTGCATCCAAGCCATACATCACCAAGTACAATGTAAAGCACACCACCACTGGACTCTACAGCAGTGGAGACGTGTCCTCTGGAGTGATGAATCATGCTCCTCTGTCTGGCAATCCGATGGACAAGTCTGGGTTTGGCAGGAGAATGGTACTTGCCAGACTGCACTGTGCCAAGTATAAAGTTTGCTGGAGGGATGATTATGGGGTGGGGTTGTATTTAGGGGTTCGGCTTGGCCCTTTAGTTCCAGTGAAAGGAACTCTTAATGCTTCAGCATACAAAGCCATTTTGGACAACTTCATTCTCCCAACTTTGTGGGAACAGTTTGGGGATGACCCCTTCCTGTTGCAACATGACTGCACACCAGTGCACAGAGCTCTATAAAAGGTCTATAAAAACATGGATGAGCAGATTTGATGTGGAAGAACTTGACTGGCCTGCACAGAGCCTTGACTTCAACCCGATAGAACACCTTTTGGATGAATTATAGCAGAGATTATAAGCCAGGCCTTCCCGTCCAACATCAGTGCCTGACCTCACAAATGCTCTCCTGGAAGAATGGTCAGAAATTAAGAATGGGATATCATTAAGGTTCATGTGTGTGTAAAGGCAGGCGTCCCAATACTTTTGGCAATATAGTGTATATGTGCACACATACAAATAGTGAATAGGGTACTGAGGCAACTTTTAATGTTCTACTAACTAATTGAATGGTTCAAATTGAGGACGATTAAAATTGCTATGAAGTTAATCGATTGTAACAGATGCTTAGAATATCAAAGCAGCCATTAACGACAATTCAAATCAGAAACGAGGGATGCCCACTGTAAACAATCAGATGTAATTAATACTCCACACATTCCTGCTTTATTGAAAAGCCATGCTTGATTATAACACCAAGAAAGGTCCTTTGAAATAAATTCAGTTTGGCTGCCAAAAAGCTTATGAAGAGAATGATGTCACGCTTAAATTGAAGTAAGGTAATTCACTATGGATTTATTGCTGTTGTATACTTGTGTTTTAACACACTCAGCTAAGCATTTTTGAATGGGAGCCAAAGACTAATGGAACATTACATTGAACAAGGCATTGTGGAATTTCAGGGAACAATTTAGACTTAGAAAAAGTCTGATATTCCCTGAAGAGTAGACACCATTGTTTTGAATGGTTATACTGACAATTAAATTTTTTTTTATATTTTTCGAAAGCCATTGGTATACATTTTCTTGGTAAGGAAAAAATGAATGGGAGGATTTTTAAACAAAAAACTAAAAAAGATTCCCTCGAGCCAAAGTAATTTCTTCAGCCCATGGAAAACTGGAGTATTTCCAGTTAAAGAAACCCAGTTGGTAATTACATGCACCTTTAGTTGAAAAAGAAAAAGAATCTGTAGGAAAATTAGATGCTTTTTGAAGAGACAATGACCAAACTGAACACAAGAATGTCAAGAGCTTTTAGCATTTGATTAAAAAGTAGAACCTATTGTAGATGGACCCTGGTTTGATGAAAATGGTTGATGTTTTTTATCGCTGTTAATTACCAAACCACCACCTATCTTTCTCCTGTGAGAATGCAGGCAGGAACTGTGGGATGTATCCAGGTGTATCAGCACATCCATACTTGCCATCAGCAGAAAATGGAATTGAGGGAAATGGAAAATCATCCCAACAGAATTGTATCACATTTCCCAAAAGGCAGGGGTGTTTAATTGTACAGGACCTGTTTAAACCACAGTAATGGCATTCAGGATATTGTAGATTGTGAAATCTTTAGGTAAGAGAGAGCACCTATATTATAATGTCTGTAATATAAAGTAATGCAGACATTACAAATGGCTAGTTATAAAGGTTGCATTGTGGATATACTAAAACCATGACCATGTGCAGTTACATAAACAAAAGTCTGTTAAGATGTTATTATAATCAGATGACACACATACTCCCTCTAAGAAACAAGATGCAAGTCATACATTAATTTATGCTCACTGTTCCAAAAAATAAGGGCTTTATTTATAATTTGCCCCACAGACAACGTCCATGAATCTAGTATAGAATTTCAAGTAAAGCTGTACCAGAGTAGTAAGAGCTGACTCTGCACATTTGTCTACAGTTCGACCTAAAAGGATGTGCTTACATATACAAGAGTAATGTTACGTTACAGGTACAATATAAGGTCAGTGTTGCCCTAAATAGAAATACCATCTCCTGTTTTCACTCAGTGATGTATGAGACATAGACACAGTACGAACAGATGGTAATGCAACGCACACACGCACACACACACTCACACAGTAGTAGCAGCTCCAGCCCATGGTGGTCTGCGCAGTGTCCCTCATCTCCTGCAGATTCTCCTTGCTCAGATAGCCCATCTCACGCAGGCACCCGTCGTGGAAGACGCGGGTGCAGATCCGACAAGGGTACAGGTCGTCTGCGGTCCACACCTCGCAGATGTCACACGTCTCATCATTCGTGGGCTATGAGAGTGACAAGAATGCGGGTCAATCAAAAATCTTTATTCAAAAATACCATTGCCACTAATGCACTTACATGGAAAACGAAAATTATTATTGGGTGTCAAGAGGTCTTCACAGGCCATCTTCAGGCAACGTTTTCATGCTTATTCTGTACCTTTCTCCCAGCAATGTGTATGTATTAGGGTACAGTATATGTTCTGATTTTATTTGCATCCAGGAGCTCACCTCTTGTTACTTTCATTTATCTGTACTTAACACTAATTGGCTGGTAAAGCATAGCTATTTTGCTAATGCGATAATATATTACATTCTTATATTATATTCTTCTTTTCAATTTGCTCCTTTTTCCACATTGCTGTTCATAATGGTGTTCTTAATGTTATATGAATAACGTTTAATGATGCTAATTAGTCCTGTTAAATATTTTCCATGATGGAACATTGCTTTTTCTTATCCTAAATGAATTGAACAACAACACACCATTGAGTTTGAAAAGCAGCTGGGAGATGGATGGGAAAATTAATTGCGCTTTTTTATGAATTAGTTTTACATATAATAATGTTTCAGATATTATTGTCTGGTTTATAAAATTAGGCTTATTTATCAACTAAAGAGGAGGAATTAGAGTAATGTGTAATTACAGTCTAAAGCAATTTTCTTTGAAGGTTGAAAGAAAATTTAGACAGAAGTATGCAATTTACAAAGTTTAAAAAAACAGTCCAGTGTTTTACACTGAGCCATCCAAGAGCCTCCCACATACTCATCCAAACAGGGTCTCTGGGGTGTGGCCAGCACAGGGCACAATGCAGAAATATGTAGTAGAGCCCTGCATTGGGACTGGGATCGCGCGGGTACCGCGGGACCCAACGGAAATCTCGCGGGAGCGGGCGGTTTTACGGTTGCCGCGGGCGCGAGCGGCCGCTAAAAATTACACAGGTCCCAAGATTTTTGGCTGGATGGAGAATGTAACTGATGTTTGAGGATTATCTCGCACACGTAATCATGTCCGTGCGTGTAAATCCAATCAGCCATGGCCTCGCCATTCATAGATGAGCGACCGATCGGTTTTTTATTGTTGAA
>JAODKN010000114.1:25733600-25747966 GCA_026774425.1 Petrocephalus zakoni
ACACAGTCATAGACCATGTCCTTTAAAGGGTGCAGCCCCTGAACTTGGACACAGCCATAGACCATGTCCTTTAAAGGATACCGCCCCTGAATTCGGCCACAGCCACAGTGATGGGCCTACATTGTATAGCGGTAACTACTAGTGCTTAGTGCCTGCATCCTACACCAGGTCGCATATAACCCTGTACCCAATGCCTTGGATTATATAAATGGAATATTATACTAATGCAAATAGAAAATACCCATGATTTTAAATGTAAATAAAACAAAACATGCATCCCGACTGTAGATTAATTCTTTTTTCCTTCACTAATTCACTCACCTCTTCTCTCTGATACAGGTCACTTTCAACTGGCTGGTCATCATTAATGTCCCTTTTTGGCCGGATGAAGGCTGGAGGGACAAGCTGATTAGTCTTTTTAAGATCCTCTGGTTCAACCCCTTTGCCATCACGCAGCCGAGACCAGGCTTCCTGATTGGCTGGAGAAGACACCTGCTGGGTAACAGGAGCCGCTTGTTTCCTCCCATTGTCAACCTCCTCTTCCTCCTTCTGGTCTGTTTCAGTGGTTTCCGGCCCCTCAGTGGGGTTAGTGTGGTCTTCAGTGTCAGTGTGGCTAGCTTGAGGTGGTCGGTTGGCTAGTCCCTCCTTGAATACTGTAACCACTGCACTGCACTTCTGCACCTTCTCTACCTGCTGCTTCTTGGACATCAGGACACCCATGTCTGGAGAATGAGAAGAAAAAGACACTCCACAGTATTAACAATATTATCCCAGTCATATTACAAACAAATTCCTGTCCACACCGACTGTTATAATTTAAACTTTTTATCATTAAGTTTTTTTTTAGTTATTATTTTTTTTTATTATTTATTTTGTTAATCAAGTAGATGTGGTGCTATCACAAATGTCACCATTGTATTCCTTGGACAATCTAAGCCATAGTCGTCTTATATGCTGTACAATTTCTAGATTGCTACTGTAGATGTACTTGGAAATTTAAAAGTTTTTACCTGAATGTCATGAGTCCTTATTGTGATATACAGGTCTGAAAGTATACTTAATCTATTCCGCATGCCACTTATAAAACAATTTACAGAATCTTTGCCGACGAATTTTGAGGTAACTTGTATTCCTTTGTGTATTTCCAGATTTGAAAAAATGTCATTTATGTTATTTTTTATTTTTTATGTATTTAAATATCTGTATTCCATGTATTTCTCTTTTCCACTATGAGGGAATACTTCTCAAGCACTGGTAAGTAGAGTTGAGCTAACAGCTGGAAGTTCTGGTTCGCCGGGTTCGGCCAAACTTTGCCGCAAAATTCGAGTTCGGGACCCGAACTTGACCCCGAACCCAAATTACTGTATTTAAAAAACATTAAAAAACATAGCAGAAGGTATGCATCCCATCATCATCTCAAATGATAACCTCCAGTTGTACTGGATGAAATAAAGCAGAGCACAATCGTTCGCAACTTTCAGAATATCCTATACTTATTTACGCATATTTTCATTTTGTTGCAGGAAATATTGATAAGGATATTTTGCTTATATACAAATATACAACCCAAGCCAATGTCCTTATTAAAACAGTACAGTGCTACTTTATTGATCCTTGTGGGGAAAATGTCTTTTCACCTATTCCATTGTGCATTCCTTGAGACACACGGGCAGGTGAAAGGAAGTTGGGGGGGGGGGGGGGGGTCAGTCTACTAATGTTAGTTTTTTAACCAGTGACCGGGTACAAGTACTAACCTGCTGAGCCACAAACCAGCCCCCAAACTTGTGTCACAAATTCAAAAAGTTGTCCTATGCTAATACCAAAAGCCAGTCGTTAGTTTAAGACTGCCTGCTGCTGATCTCCATGGCCAGTCTTTAGGTTCAAATGTGCAAGCCAAATGTGTAGTACAGTAGTACAGCAAGTTAAAGCTCTCCAAGTCGTGCATCTGCATCTGCAAAGACATGAAGCACCGCTGTAGTCGGAGTCCTGTACCAATTTTTTGATCTTATAGTTTCCGTTAAGAACCGTTAGAATTTCAGATTATAACAATGGATTTAGTACTGTAGTTTGCCTGGCTGGCACTATGTGTGCGGTTACAGAAAATTAATCAACACCCTTCTGATGCAAGACTTCGACAGCACTATGGTATAATAAAATGTATTCTTGGCTCCACGACTCAGTACAGCAGGCCTGACAGGCCTCAGCAAGGGTATAACTAAACTGTAGATTTGAATAGTGTTATGCCTGTCAAGTAATTCAAACAATACAATCAAAGAATATTATCAAGTATTCAAGTCATATTAGAAACATTTGTGTCAAGAGGCCTGAGAAGACTTTACTCTTAACAAGAAACGTTATGGGTAAGGTTTGCCGTCATTAAACTGAGGGTGACACAATTAGGTCAGCAGCGTAAAACTTGCTGTACTGCTGTTCCTACAAGTCATAGCTTGGCAACTAAAGTTTACATATCCATAACACTGTGTAAAATTTTCTTTTTGTTCCTGGCAAGTAAGTGTTATTTCCTAATTGATTATGCCTCAGAAGCATAGAAAAATGCTATTATTCCCTAAAAATGTTGCTTTTATGAACAGGAAATTTTCCTAGACTATTCCAGATATACTGAGTGCTGCGTATACTTGATGTAACTTTCGAAAACTTTCCAGTAATATTAATATTATTATAAATTCTGGCGCTCTAAGTCCACCAGTCCAGTTCAGGTCCAGCTGCAAAGAATTGCCCAAGAAGCTCACTAGGAAGGCAAAAGCAGTTTTAAACAACTTGGGAAGGAAACCACAAAGCCGAAAACTATGTAGAGCTGGTTGAGACTTACAAAGAATTACAGTAAAATGGACTGCTGGATGTCCCTTACAGTCCATAGCTCTGATGCTCATCTTGGTAAATTCAAGGAGAACATGGGAGCATTCCCAGAGGAACAAGTTTAAGCACTTCCTCCAGGAGATACTAGACCTTGAATGGTGGTACCAAAGAAAGTAATGTATAACAAGAACAAGATGAGAAACTACATTTGGGGGCTGAATCATTTACAAAATAGCTGTAAATCTCAAAAAAACTACTAATTTCTAAATATTTCGTGGACATATAAATGCATGTTAATTTTTTATTCATACTGTATGTTGTCTTCTGACTTTATGTAAATGAAAAGATGCAAATTTGCCTGTTTTCGCATTGCAAATAGGTACATTTCTAAATATCAGTGTCCTGATGACAAAAGCAAAGTTTGTGGGGAATTAGAGCCATTTTCTATACTTTTTAGGCACAAGCAATTAGGAAATAACACCGACTACTCAGGAACAAATAAAGTCACACAGTGTAATACATCCAATTGCCGATTCACTTTGTAACCACAGGCTATACACAGCAGCAGGACAGAAAAGGCACCATTACAGGAGGACTAACAATGTAAGGGGAGCAAAAATTTTGTTTGAAAAGAAGGATTCTTTAAAAATCTATAATCCCATAAACAGGCCGAGAACAAGTCCCTGTGCGCCGTTAGCCTTTGTGAAGCATCTGCCGGTGTGAAGCATTCTGCTCAGCTCTGGTCTCAGACAGACCAGAACGCCGCCTTCTCCATGTCCATTTGGCAAAGCACCTCAGCTCAGGCTTTTATGGACAGCACCAAATCAAGAATTAGTCCAAAAATCATTTAAGATCCCAAAAAACACATTTGCATAAGGAACCGTGCATTTTCTTTACAGCTGAACACATCAACCATTTTTGTACCCATCATTTTATATAGTTATAATAAGATGAAATGGATGGTGGTATAATGTCTCTTTAAATATTCAATATTCACATAATCACATCTATTTATTGTACATTACTTCGCATAAAACACTGCATTTTAAGGTATTAACATCTGCAAACCCTGCGTCCTTGTCCAGGATAAGATGATGGATAGATGGAATGTCTATTACTCAATATTAAGTAATAGAAAATGTATTAAATAAAAAGAAGATAATGTTTTAGGAATGAAAAACTAGTCTTATTGTGGTTAATGTGCTTTTCAGAAATTTATATTTGCTTTAGCAAATCACTCTTCTCAGAACATGGTATTTTTGACGTTTGTGCTAGAAGTATACATTAAGATATTCACAGCAGTCTGCTTTCATGTTTCTCAGCCATTTCATTCCAAAGAAAAAAGAGAATCACTGCTGAATTGTATGAGTATGTAAATGGAAGACAAGTTAAAATATTCTGTTTCTTCTGAATACCGGCACATAGCAGACAAATAATCACAGAAACCTATAATCCCGAAACTTTACAAGTTTAAACAACATTCCAGTACAACTTGAATGCCATGGTCTTATATGATAAGATATATAGCAGCATATGGATAAAACAGTAGCACAAGCTTCTGCATAGGTATCTTCATATGACATATAGCTGTATTGATCTGGGAAGCTTTCATTCATAAGGGCTTCTCTAGAGCGTCTTTTTTAATGGATTCCTGTAATGGTTCTGAACTCTCAGCTCCTCATGTAGGAATACAGATTAACCCCCCCATGCTGGAGGCCAATATTTCAGTAAACTCCACTGACAATTCTAGCTACTGCTTCTCCACAAAACCAGTTGCGACATATACTGTAGTTTGCTTTCCCGTATAATATACAATTTAACTTTTCATTCTTTTTTTGCTGTTAAAAAATCTTTTAGGTCGTCAGTGTTTCCAAATATGAGTGGTCTCATACCATCACCAATCTGAGCTGAATACAATTCCATCCATTATCATATGCTTACGTACATCTGCTTTAACTGGCATTCCTGATGATAACAAGGAAACAAAATATGGTTCTTAATACACAAAAACTACTAAATGACTACTTAGATGCAGGGCAAAGGACTCCCATTTTAGCCACTTAAGTTTTTCCACTTGACAGAATGAAAACTATGACAACCTCGTCTATGTCTATGGCAACCATTTGAAACAGCAATGTACACATTTCCTCTTCCTGGGATTTTAAATTCCGTTGGTGATTTTGGAGAGAGGAGCATTTGAATGTGAATGCATGTTTAGCAAGAAACCACCACCCTACATTTTTATTCAGCCTCTGCCAACTGCAGAGCCACAGTCAACCAAAGCACTGCAAGGTACGAACAATAGGTATGTTGTAGAGATGCCAATAAGAATGGCAGCGATCAGCACAGGATTAAGAATTCTGGGAAGGCTGGAGTAGGGGGCAATGGCTTTTAGACAACTACTGCCCTGTCTTATGAAATTGTATAATCAATTTGGGGAATATGGTTAGGCAAAGATGAGCTTCATTAGTGATGAGCCCAGACTTCAATCATAAACTAAAGTCCTGCAAATGGTCATTGACACTAATGATCTTTGCTGTACACAGTGTGCCGTCATATTAACACGGTACATTGGACCCTGTTTTTACGGACTTGTCTTACAGTGTACCATTGTACAGTAAGTGGTATTAAATGTAGTGTAGACATGTATCCTAAGTGGAATCAGCATCCCAAAGCTTCACATTATCAGAGTTACATTTCTGTTCTACCTTCAGGCTTAGTTATAGCTGGGCAAATTCGGAAGATGTCCAATAAAAAGAAACTGCAGTGTGGTTAAACTGCAGACCCATCAATTATTTAAATTCAATTTAGATGATCCAATTAATATCTCACATTTGCTTTAGCAGTATGGATCATAGAAATGTAAGCTGTCAGAGAAAATAGTTTTGCTCACGTTCTCTTCATAGATCTGCTTTATGCAGTTCTAAGCAGCAAACTGACATCCATACAGAAGGCAGGGAAGTTTATGAAGCCTGCTTACCCCTTCGCTGATGTGTAAAGTTTAAATAAGGCTACAGGTGAAGTAGGAATTAATGCAGAGATTAATGATACATAGTTGTAAATAAATGGCTGGTTCAAGAAACAAACTTGCCCTGTAGTTGTGGTTTTTCAGACGACACTATTGACTCGTAGGCAGTTTTATCTTTTTGGGGGTATTGTCTATATAGCGACGCATCATTTATAACAAGAAATGAACAACATAACAAGACATTTCCTCTTTATCGTTAACTATAAGCATAAATTATTTAGGCGTGAAGACGTTCTGCATATATTGCTTAAATATTAATTACCTGCTTGTAGTTAATGTCCTAATCAGGAAACAGATGGCGACGGCAAAAAGAGGGAGATTTATAAACATAAATAAATGTGCTTCGCTCGCAATGGGAATATGATTCTCCGAAACCATACCGCTTCATGTAGAAAATAACGACAAAATAGGTGTTAATCCCACTTAGCCAAAACCCACTGCAAGACCAAAACTGCACAATAATATGTTGAAATGAAATTACAATAATAATAACATGCAATGATCCGTAACATACACAGATATATGGCAGTTGATTGCAAAAAACGGCGTTGGACTGAGTTCGATATTGGGGGTGGGAGGACAACTTAATTATTTTAATACAAAGATCTATTTATTCTGGCGATGTATTAAGCTAAAATAAATGTTAGGGTGCTTGTCCCTTCCTTCGATCCCCCTCCACCCGGTTCTTAACCTCAGTGCATAACGCATCTATTAAGGCGTTAAAAATAAAACAATTGCATTTTGAGCTACTTTAACGTTAAATGAAACGACATATACTCATAAACAAAAAGCGAGACACTTTCCTTGCAAATTGTACAAGTACGCAAAGCAGATCGTACCTGAGACGAAAGCGGACAGCACTCGGTGACTTGGTCTTTTTTCCCCCGTCTCCCTTTGTTTTTAAACCTTCAGCAGGGCATTTCAAGCTCCGCTTGGCTTAAAAGTGTTCGTTTCTGATAGTTGTTTTTTTTTTGGTATCCCCACAAAGCCCAGATGCCAAGAATTAAGTAAACGGGCAAATGCAAATAAACCAAGTGCTGGGGTGGCTCGTGTGAGAGTATGACGAGGTTCATGCGGAGAAGCCGAGGCTCGGACAGCTCTGGTGCTGAACAGCGTTGCCCGTTTTTAAAGAATAGTCGGTGCTGTCTAATGTGCAGCTCTTTGGGCTAAGAATAAACCGCCCTGAGAAACATCACTAACTTCCAGTTAACGCGTTAACCGAATAAAACCCGCGCGTGCGACTGACGCAAAGTCGTCCGCATCTCTTGCGGTCTTGGCCAACTTGTACCTAAAGTGGGTTGTGAGTCCTTATCAATTGCTACGGGTACTTCTTAAGAAAATGACGTTTGTCCCCGGAAACACCAATAACAGCTCAGAGTACTTTTAAAACACAATTTTAATATTACAGACACATTACATTATGTGACAGCCAAATGCAAGTCTTTGCATGATTGTGTGCGGATACAGCTGCTGCCTGAACGATAATTGGGTCTTTTGCTTTTCCGCGCTGTTTCACATGGGATCCAGCCTCAGCATCCAAGAAGATCAGGGATTTTGTTCTGCAAAATGTAATACTTATTATCAAGTGTGACGTCAAGGCACACTGATGTCTGATTGTTAGTCAGTAGAGAAAAAAAAATCCTATGAGTCACAATTAACCACATTAATTCCCTTCAAATTTTCTTACCCAAAGTGGTGTTTACAACATGTTGTGGTTAAGGAGGAGAAATTACCCACAGTAAGACATTATTGTACTGGGTTCCTTTGGCAGAGGCCTTGAAGCATCAAAAATATCGAAGTAATATATGCCTATTATTAAAATAACAGAAGGAAAATTGCAAGGTTCCAATTGTTTTGGTCTCAAGGAAAATCTTTTTATTGAGAGGGGAAATAGACTCAGCAGCTACAAGGGCAGCTTGGCCCACAAGTAATGGGCACATGGCTCATGCCTTTTGCATTTTGGTCAAGGCCTTATCCGTTTATTCATTAGCACTGTATAACACAGGAGGGATATTAGACAGATCTCTTTGAGAGAACAGTCGAAACAAATTACACAGCACATGAGGACAATAATTCTTCTTTTTAATATAGCTATAAATTAAAAATAGCTGTAATTCATTGTACGTGCCATTGAGTACTATAAAACAAATTGTCATTTGTGTTATTGCATCATTCTGCCTTCCGTGTACAGGGGTACAACGCGTATTTTTTTATGTCCCTTTGGTGTTGTCACAAAATGGACTCAGCAAGAGTCCAGTGGATGGCAATATGCAGGAAAGACAAATAAAAAAAGAAGGAATGACATGAAATGAAAAGGGATGTTTCAAATATATAAGTAAAAAATCAGGATGTCATAATGTAGGGTGCTCAATAACTAATTTTATTGTTGTGTTTGGATAGAGTATAGATGCAACACATCTTGAGCTTATCCATTCCATCCAACGGCCAGGTTTCCTGTCCAACGGTCCCTGAACAAACTGGACAAAACACTACAGGGTCCAGGTAAGGACATGAGGCCTCTGGCTGTGTGCTTCTCATGAAACGAGTAAAGGAAGGACTCAAGGGAGGGAAATTGCTGGAAAACAGTAATACAGAAAGGAATATTAAAATCTGAAAGTCACAGGTTTATATCTAAGAACCACTCCATTATCCTAGGATCAAGCAAAAAAATGGAAATGCAGGTATCTACAGGAACTTTTGTAACTTAATAACAGTAAATGAAAATAAAAGCCAGCTAGCATTCGAATGCTGAAAGCCACACAAATTGATTTAGATCTTGGTTGTTCCTCCATTAAATAATTTAACACTTGAACACTTATTGTCTTCAAATGGCACCATAACAAAAATCCTATTCAGAGAATCAGTCCATCAGAATAAGTGATCATTTTGCTGTGGTAAGCATACACAGATTGACCTGAAAGCTAATTGCAGCCTTGCTAGTAATGAGAAAAGTGTATTTCATGCCAGAGATAGAAGCTCAGACCATTTGTTGTCCAAATGATCTAGAATCTATTTTCTGTTCTTTGTGGTCATTTGCACAAAATACAGAACCTGTGAAGTTATAGCGAAACATGACAAATAATAAACAACAAATCACAATATGTTCCCTGCTCTTGGTCTCCAGTTCACACAAGAAGATACAGATCAAAATAAAATTTTTGCTTTACACTATAAATAATATGGACAGTGCAAAGCCGCAGCATCCATACACACTACAATACTCTCATACTTTTACTCACCCCATAATAGAAGTTACTGTCCTGTAAATATTCTTTGTTGAAAGACTTTTTTTATCTGTATCACATGATAACCCTTACCCATTACTTGCCACTGATACCTATGCTACCTTGTTATCAAATGATTAAACTATAAGATAGTATACATAACATTAACCTACTTGATGAAACATACATAACTTTCAAGTTTTAGATGCATAGTTCTAGATTTTCTTATGTGTTTTAAAGTTCTAAAATATGGAATAATAAAAATTAATAGATGATTGTGTGAAATGTACCCTGCCTGGTCAAAACATAGTTGCACATTTTAATTTATCATTGGACCACCTTGAGCTATGGTACACATTTGTCATGGCTTTGTTTCCACGTGCTTATGCAATATCTCAACATTTTTTCCATCCAGATTTGCATTCATTTTTCATCAAGATCTTGTATTGATGATAGGTGAGTTGAACCTATCATCAATACATCATCAGCACATCTCAAAGACTTTCAATGGGGTTAAGGTCAAGACTCAATGGTGGCCAATTCATGTGAGAAAATGATTCTGTATGCTCCCTGAATCATTGTTTCACAATTTGAGCCTGATGAATCTTGGCATTCTCGTCCTGGAATGCCCATGCAATTAGGAAAAAAAAAAAAATAACATGGCCATTCAGTAGATTCAGGTACTCGGCTGACTTCACTTTTGTGCTGCATAATGTCGCTGATCTGTGATAATGAATCAGTCATTGGCTGTTAAGTACTTGCTGATTTAAATTCAAACACTAACTTCTTTTTGGCCAGGCAGTGTATCTCTTTGACTAATAAGCTCCATGTAGAAAAATGTCTGTTGATGCAATAAGATGACATCCCACTTGGTGTGATGTCACACTTCCCTTCTAAAAAAAGGTCTTATTTTATCTTTCAGGACTCAAATAACCAAAAATAATCCCCAATTCAGATTTGCAATACGAACATATTTACCTCCGTTTGCATGAAATTACTTCCATTACACTTATTTACACTAGTTTTAATTAGTTTTTATATTTCATAAATTTTCCAAACAAACACTAGCTATCTAGCCATATCTTCTGTGTTATGAAGATGTTTTAAACATAAATGAAATGACAAAATTTGTTTTCTGGTACTCTGGGGGGAGAAATATGTAATCTGGCTAGATATGTACAGTATACCCCACATCTCCTGGGGGCAGTGGTGAACTTCCACCTGCCGCTAATGCTAATGCAAAATGTTCACCATTAAGCAACCAAATGCATAAAAACAGCCACATCTTGGAATTCCAGTTTTTTGTAATTCAACGTCAATATATAACTGAGATTTTTTATTTTTTTTTTCACCATGAATAGTATAGCTAATGTTAACTATGATGTGCATGCTGCGATGTTATGTGAAAGAATACCAGATGCTACTTTGTCTTGGGTGTATTCCCTTCCCCCGGTAGAGGCTTTGGGGGTGACTTGCAGGTGCTGCGCACTGCCCTAGTGACTAGCATAGCATGTATGCATGCATTTTTAATAATAAGACAGAACATTCACTCAATAGCATTTCAGAGGGACAACCCCAACTCAGCCAGTTAAAAGAGAAATCAATACTAAGCTAATTAATATTTTAAAAGACTGTTGGATGAAAAGCAATTGACTGGACTGGATTTAGAGAGTAAGATATGAAAATGAGAGAGGTGATATGACCCTCCCTTCTTTAAAAACCTGAAAAGTCTGCCTCATGTTTAAAGATCTCTGTGCATATAACAAAACCATGAAGGCTGTCAAGATACTGCTGAACTTGATAATGTGAAACACCAACAGATCCTCGGAAAGAACACAACCATGTATTTAATCGTGGTATTTAATAATTGCCTCTGTCATTATATGGCGTTTACGAACATTTGGAATATTTATTTCAATAATTTAATGTATGTGTTGTTGTATTTTTTCTCCCCATTTATTGCTGGTGTTTCATAAACAGTTTAAGTGGGTGTATAAACAGGCCCAGAAAAGCTAAACCAGCAACAAAACCCAAGCAGTCTTCCACACAAGGAGGAAACTCTGTATATCAGAAACAACCAGTCTGCTAGCCTGACCGATAACATAAAAGTTTATTTATTACCAATTTCTAAACAAAAAGTACTGTACTGTACACTTTGTATGTTAAATTGCTTTGGTACTTTCTATCAAGACCTTTCAATATAACATGTAAGCCATCTAAATTATGCCCCAGTATATGTGCAAAGTTACTACTGTATGCATAAATGCTCATTTACAAATGCACTAGGAGCACTATGTTTTGCACCTATTTTTAAAAATGCAAAATTAACAGCAATGACAAGTTTAGAAGTTACTGTGAGAAACTCAAGATTCCATGACCATAAAGACAGTTAACATGTGAGTAAGGTGGATTGCCACTAGGGCTGGGTGGATATAGCTGAAAAATTTATCGCAGTAAAATATGATGCATCCTGCTTGCTCTGCATACCAGGTCTTGCTCTCCTCAGGTGATCTTTTCCAGTATAGCACAGTCCACTGGAATGAATGTTAGGGCCACCCATTTTAGCAGTTTTGCTAGAGTTGATGCTTGTTAAGATTAGTCGCAGTTGAATCATAAAGTTGAGTCAAGGGTAATGGTAGGGTCTGTCGGACAAACTGTTAAAGCCCTCTAGCACTGACAAGGCTGCAGAATAGCATCCAGATTCAGCCCTATTCCTCAAAGAGTTTTGCTGTGCGGCAGAGGAAGGCTCCCATGCTGGTCTTCGTGACCTTGGTGTGTCACTCTCTGTGCTCTGCTGTCATCATTTCCTGTTTTCAGCTGGGAGATCAGTTATTTTGGAGAAGGGCGCCTTTTTCACATGTGGGATGATCCACTGATTTTGACCTCTGTGCAGCCAACAGAGCTCTTTTTGCCCAGTACAGTTTTGCATGCAAAAAGCAGAGCTCTAACATGAGAGAATGCCTCCCCAAAGCCAGCCATAGTGTCACAGCGAGCCAGTAGATCTCCTCCATCTCTCTTGGCAAGGAACCAGGTTCTTGTGGGAGTAAAGGAGGCTCTCTGGGAGCTGTGGACCTGTTACCTAAAAAACATTCACTTATGTGCGATCAAACCAGTACCAAAATAGTGAATAATAAGCAAATGATCTATACTTGTACTTAAAAGTAAATATGCTAAAATATTTCATCCACTCCATTTCATCCTCTTCAGTTCTCGTACCCAGTCAGAAATAAATTATAAGCCTCCAGGCTTTTAGTTACCTTCATTTGCTTCAGACTCACACATAATGTCATTTTCTCTCTATATCTTTTGCTTGCATCCATTAGTATAAGTGTCACCTATAAGGAAGAAAAATATATTACACACTTTGACACTAAAACAGGCTTTCAAGAAAAAAGTCGAAAGTTAAACAGCAGAAATATGTCACTGACTGTGATCTGTTGGAAGTGAGTCGTCTAACATCACACCATATAGATGCCTCACATTCAGCTGTTTTCTTCGTTTATTCCTGCTAGGACATGGGTACCCAAACAATCCACAAAAAACAGTGCCAGAGACTTGCAACCCCCACTAGACTTATACAGTACTAGTGATGTCCAACTTTTGTTACAGTGATCAACCAGTTGCGGTTAATATCCAAGGTTCATTTTCATTTTAATCACAATAGTTTATTTCTACTTAAATTTTACTTTATTCTGACAATTCCATGCTTATCCAGTACTTGGTTATAGTCAACTTTGAGCCTATCCCAGGGAATGAAGGGCTGAAGGGAAGCTGGGATGCCAGGTCTCACACATACTGTGCAAAGGTCTTAGATGGCCTAAGAAAATGATGTTTAAATGTTTAATTGGTTTATATTTTTTACTAATTTTTATAGTGTTACTCTTAATGTCCTAGTGGTAAATTGTGTCTTTTTCAGCAAGTGTGCATTTATTACCTAAATAAATAGCTTTAAACATTTCTTTTCACAGCCTAAGACTTTTGCACAGTACTGTAAGTCACACTAACAACACAATAGAACATTTAGATGCAACAACAGGGCTGTGGGACCCTGGAGCACCCAAGTGGAAACCTGACAAAGATGAGGAGGACATACAGTATAATGGCAGATGCCCAGAGCTGGCAACAAAACTCAAGCCTATTACCATAACCATGATTATTACCACCAGAACCACAATAATAATTTGTACTATTCTTCAATTTACACATTTCAGTGATAACTGAACTGAAAGGTTTCATACTGGGATCAACATTTATAAGCCTATTCAGAGGGGTAAAGATAGCAGCTTATATGAGTAAAATCGTCGACTAAGAACATTTATTATATAATTGGCCATCATCGTTGAAATTTGACATATTGGTTTATGCATGTAAAGTAAATAGATCACAAAGCTTTTAAGAAACCACAAGTGTAACATGCCATTTTATTCTTATAATCCTCATCTCAGAGTATGGGGCTTCCAGTATTTTATTAGTGTATATTAAGAAGTGGTGGTCTTTTCAGTGAATAAATGTTTTAGTACTTACTTAATTAAGCTAAATATCTGCCGTTTTACTTCGTTACCTGCTGAAGAAGATCACTCATAATATAACATCACAATAGAGTGAGATTTAGTAAAAGAGGCCATGACAAAAAAATACATAGCATCTGACAGCTAATTAAAAAATGACTGTCCTCCCTTTTTTTCAACAATTTATCCTTGACTTTAGCCTTGTCTTATTATAAATACCCAGACTCTTCGTCAGCAATTACTACACATGACTTGCTCAGGTTAATGATATTCTGTAACGAGAACAATCATTTATTAACCCTGAGATCAAACAGTTTTTTTAAAAAAGGTGGCAACAACTAATAATTTTATATGTATCTATATATTCATAAGGTATCAAAATAATTGAAATTTATCTAATACCATTAATATTTTACTTTAATATTTCTATTGCGTGTGCCCTGAAAATATATCAACAAGGAATAAGTGATTTCAGTGCCGGTAGCCATTACTGTTTCTCTGCCTGACAAATGACACTAATGGATGGTAATTGCATTAAAGCCACAGACCTAAAACCTGCAAAGGACAGCTGCAATCATTCTTTTATGGTCTTATCTGTTTCCAACAGGGCATAATACTTGCTGGATGGGTTTTGTGTTGAAATAAGGCCCAGAAGAATCAGATTTCACTTCCTGCTCGGTCTTTTAGTAGATGCACAATTAAGCCCTGCTTTTTTCTTTACTGTGATAGTTTAATATTATTCATTTTTTGTGACATTTTAGAAAACAATCATTTCATTTTTCCGAGTCA
>JAODKN010000114.1:25768411-25782197 GCA_026774425.1 Petrocephalus zakoni
TCGTCATCATTAATTAATGATGAAGTAACGCATAGTTAATGGTTAATTAATGCATTTACTAAGCATGTATTACTGCACTATTTGTGCCACCTCAACTAAAGTGTTACCCTTATTTCCATCTCGTGTTTTGATTTTTATTTTATTAGTATCAACCCCATTTTATTTGAGTCGACTAAAATCCCATAAGTTAGTTGCACTTGGCGCTGTGGTTGTTTTTACTGGGGCACTGCCAATGTGTTTATGTTTAATGTATTTGTATCTTTTTGTTGTGTACGTGACTCACAAAGCATATTATTCAGCACTTTGGTTGACTGCAGTCATTTTAAATGTGCTTTATAAGTAAACTTGAACTAGACCTTTTCAATGTAGTTAGGTACACCACATCTGTGCCTGTTCTGAACTGAATGGTTAGACATGGTTAATCGTTGTCCCTTTTCAAACATACTCAGACATACACATATATTTACACAGTGGAAAGCAAAGCTTGGGTACTGAGTGCTCTTACCATCACTTATCCATTGACTTTGGAGCACAATGTGTGACTTCTCGTAGCTCTCGGCCTACTGAACAAGGCTAATCCTCAATCAGGCCAAGCTGTTAAGTTTTCACTGAATGGCAACGGTTTTCAGACATTGTGATTGTTAGGATAAATGAATGAATGAATGAATGTTATATTTATATGGTGCTTTTCAAGATACCCAAAGCACTTTGCAACACCAATGGGGAGCCACTTCAGCCACCACCACTTCTTACTATTTCTGGGTAGAATGACATGTTTCCTCGAAACGGTGTGAAACGTTCGGCAGGGACGTTTTCTCTCATTTGGTGTGTGTGTCATGATGGTTCACTCGCTATATGGAATGGTCTAAATTCCTGTATATGTTAATGCAAAGAACAGAAACATAAAAAGAGGAACAGAAGTTGGCTGAAATTTGTGTCTCTATCATGGTTCCAGCAGTTTATTGTTAAGCTGTGTACAGTTAAGGGGAAATCCTGTCCCAAGACTTTGTATGTTCTGTGGATGGGCAGCAAATTGTGGGTTCCCATGCACCACAAAAGGGATGCAGATTGAGGTGGTTTGTGTTTTGGTTATAGACCATCTTGAATTGAATTTGAGTGACTTTTTAAGCTATTAATAAATATGCTTGCTGAGTCAGAAATGGGGATTAGTTTCGCTTCTTCACTGGAAGGCAACATACTCTATTCCTATGTATAACATATTGGGTTGTAACTTCTAGCATTAACTGGAAGTAAAAGGCTATATTCTCACGAGCTGTCGTCGGGTGAAAAGTTATGCTTTTTGTGGATGTGGTCTACCCAGCCTATACCACACTGCCAACCACTTCTAATGATAGCCTTGTGCTGGACACATTCCTCTGAGGATTTCAGTTACCATCATATTGCACATATACAAAGCCTTCAAGAAGCGTTAGCCTCAAACTCTTCTGCATGAGGTATCCCGAATGATCCAGGTTCTTGTGCGGTACCATTGTCCGTGGGCATGAGTAGCTACAATAGGTGTAAGAATAGTCTGAATATGTCAATATGAGCATCTTGAGACCCTAGTCCACTTGCGCTATTAATGATCGAAAGTAATACTGCAGGGAGGAGTTCAGTAAATTCAGTGAACAAGTAGATCCAGAAAAACAGCCTACAACTATCCCCTCCAATACAACTGAAATGAGTTGCAAGTCACAATTAACACGCTCTGGCAGTGGCTTACCAAATCCCAAGGAGTACTCGATGACTCTGATCATCAGCCTTATACTCAAGATTGTCCTGGAAATTAGAGGAAAATACACAAACATCGAACAGGGACTTTCAGCTTGTGCCTTTGTATTTTGGTTCCAACAGTTTATGGATACGGTGTTTGGGGGCTGAGAAAATCCTCAGTAGGGGATGGAAGTTACCAGGTTTGGTGATTTTGGTGTACTGAGGGACTGTCGGAGACCTGGGTCCATGTGCATTTGGGGCTCCATACCCTCATGCTACACAAGGTATATATTTTCCCCTAAATTCCAATTCTGTTTTATGAATGGGGAGTATATAAAACAGCAATCCTAGAAGCTTTTTCAAATAAATGTATGTCGCTTTGGATCAAAGCATCTGCTAAATGTTATGTATACATAAAATCAATGCGTGCATTTTCAAACCTGTTATCTATCCCAGGTGGCACATGGCAGGGGAATACCCTGCACTGGATTCCAGTCCATTTCACGTCACACACAACGGACAATTTTGAGATGCCGATTTGAGAAACCTACCTGCATGTTTTTGAACTGCGGGAGGACACCTGAAGCTCTGGAGGAAGATCTTGTGCAACAAGAAGAACATCCATCTACTAGCTGCATATCATGGTCAGGGTTACAGGAAAAAGGGAACATTCAAACTTAAAAGACCCACATAGAACAGAGCCAAGATGTGATTTGGAAACCCTGGGGTATAAGGCAACTCCAGCAGAAGACAGGGAATTTGCAGGGAATGCTGGGAATCCACACTCAGTACTTTTGAATGTGTTAATGATAATGATATATCTATGTTATTTTTTTTCCTTTAATCATGACGTAGGGTTTGTATTAACAGTTTAAATGATATAACTACTGCAATTCATTAAAGATGATGGATCTTTAAATAAAGTACAACTACAATACCTTGGCCCCTGTGGAAAATGCACACTGTTAAAAACACAAAAAGTTACACCCTAACCTGATAACCTTTATTTAATCAATGCACCTTGCTAAAGCACTCTGGTGAAATGATAAAATTACGGCCAAAACCTATACATGCAGAGAGTTATATTTGCCCATTAAAAGCAAACCTATAACTATTCTAAAATTGTAATTTATTGTACTCTGTAGTCAGCAGCACCACACTGTATCAGACAGGAGCCATGGATGACAGATTGGGGAATGAGTTCTACAGTGAACTGGGAAAATAAAAAGAAAAAATTGTTAACATTAAAATGTCTTTGAAAAGTATATTTCAAAGAAAAAAAAATGTGCACATGAGGACAGTTACGATAAAGGACATAGTAAATTTGAATCTGAAGTGTTTCATCTCCCAGGGCAATTTATTCCTGAGACTATGCTCACTGCAGGAATGGGTGTAGAGACTGCCAGTGGCCTCACAATGTTATACTTGGCAGGTGAAAGGACATCTTCTCAAAAATGATACTCCCTTTCCTTTGAGTAATTCGCAGAATCAGATATTGCTTGCCAGAACATATTGCATAACACTGATCATAAAAAATTTGATTATCAGATGAGTCTCTGAGTCTGGAGTCTTGTCCAAAAGGCTGGCAGTTTGCCAGTACTGCATTGTAACACATACAAATGAGGGCTGTGAAAGTGTCACGCATGGCAGTTTCCATGCGAGCAAAGTGTAAATGAGGCAAGAAATAACAATGAATGAAAATTTGTAACCATGGATTTTCACTGACAAAAGTATGATTTAAGTTACAATGCATAATGCTTATATTTATAATGCTTATTTATGTAACCAAAGAAAATGGTGTTTAAATGATCTTCATGATGGTATAAAACTATGCTAGTATGCCTGTCAGCTTAAGTGTGTCAGCTTAGCCATTCAAAAAACACCCCATTATTTGCAGCAACCATACAATAGATCCATGTATTTTTTTACTTGACCATTAGCACATCTCAATCTAATCCATATCTCACTGACATTTTTAAGAACATGGAGATACAGCAATCTTTCCAAAAAATGGCCAAAGGTGACCTAAAGTTCAAAAGAAATGGTGAATTACTGGAATGAGTCATAAAAATAAATAACAAAATTGGCAAATTAGCCTACAGATTGCATGCGTTCTAATTTAACCTTACAAATAGATGTAAATGATTATTTTGAAGATTACAACAGATCTGTTACCCTGATGAGGATAAACTGTTAGAAAATGTAATGAATGGAATTACTATGTGACTCATTTCAAATAGCGTAATGCATCCTTTCACTCAGGATAATTAACATAAATTTTCTATCAGACCCTCTCTGACTGCAGATACATCAAATTGTCCCTTAATATGTCACTTTCATACATGTTGAGCTGAAATCTATGAATTCTTTTGGTAAAAAGGATCGAGCATATTATAAGTACGTAAATAAATACCATGAGTAGACTGCCTGGTACTTGACATGCTGCTTTACATCAACATGTATTTCTTTTGTTCCAACTAGTAAATGCCCCCCTCCCCCCACATGCATCACTGGAAGTTTTTTATTTAACAGATTAGGCAAAATAAATATTGTTTGTAATATTTGCCAGTTTTCAATATTTGCCTTTTCTCACAACTGTCTGCAAAAGATGATGCATTTCTTTACCAGAGTAATAAGTGCAATCTGATATTCCCACATGGAATCCGGAGCTTTGCATTCATCCATTTATATCAGGCTATCCAGTGTTATTTTTGGCTAAAATCTGATGTTTTTTTGAAAATGATTTAGCAGGGTGATTTGTGTCTGAGAAAAAAAAGAATTAACCTATTATATAGCAATCCCATAATAATCCTTCTTGTAAAAAAGCTTTGGATTCTTACTGGAAACCTGGATTTTGCTTTGATAAGCCTGAGAAGTGACAGGCAGGTAAGGCAAGGGGACTAACATTGTGCAATTAACATATCAATCTGAAGGATGTCATTCCAAAGGGTTTCTCAGGGCACACAATATGCATGTATGTGCGCACAAAAATAGACCTATACATGCATTGGTAAATGCAAATGTGTGAAATACACACACGTAAATGCACATATATATGTGCATGCACAAATACAGACACACAATCATAGACACACACACACACACCCTAACATGCAAGCACTCACCCCAAGGATCAACAAAATGTGAAAATCCCCAGCCCTGCTCACACTGACTTCCCATGACCTCATTCTCCCTAAACCAGTTCTCCGACTTAAACAGCTCTATAAGCATATGCTTGCCCTTCCAGGACTGAAGGTCCCACACAGTTCTCAGAAGAACCCAACCCACAACAAGACCCAAAAATTGTACTATCACTGTAATCCTCCCCATAATAAAAATTCACCTAATAAAAAAAAATCCTGTTCACTTTCTGTCCTTTGATATATACTTGTAATTATGCAGTATTTAAATGTATTCACCGTGCCACAGAATTTCATACTTTTAAATGCATAACTCTATTATATGTAAGAATGTCCCCTTAACATATGTATGTATGTGTGCCAATAAACTTTTATATCCAAACCCTAAATCGTCGGATAGGTATATTTCTACTGTACATTCCAGGAAAAGCAACAAAGTGTCTCATTTTTTACTACAGTATGTCCATTGTTAAGTAGAATAGGATAGTGATACTTTATTAATCTCCACAGTGAAATTCTCTTTTCATGTATCCCATTTGCATTAAACGCACAAACAGGTGAGAGCAACCATGGGGGTTACAGTGCAGGATCAGCCAGCATGAAACACCCCTGGAGGGGCCCTGCTCAGGAGTACCCAAACATCTGGGTATTCTGCAGAGGCCAGGCCATTAACCACCAACCATCCATTGACAGGCACAGAGGCTTAGCCCTCTTATCCTACAGACCAGTGTTTCTCAAACCAGTCCTCAGGAAAAAGTGGACCATCTGGGGGGCCCCCCAGAACAGGTTTGAGAAATATTGCTATAGATAACATTTGGTTTAGATTATATTTCATCCTTATTACATTGATTAACATTGGAGCATTAATGAGGACAATTCATTCATGAAGAAGAAACTGAACTTTTCCACAAAAACAGCAATGTACTTGGCTCCTAAATGTATCGATTTATATAACTGAATACTTCATTGGAGCAATTCATGTTCATTTCAAAGGAAGACTGAGCTTCTCCAAAAAATATAAAAAGAGAACTTTAACTTGCATACTTCAGTGTTTCAGTGATATATTCATCTTCATAGCTCAAGCAAACAAAAACACTCTTATGTTTTTAATTATGTATTTTGTTGATGGCTTAATTCTTTATTTCAAAATAATCCATGAAACCTGATGACAGGTGTTTATTATTGTTTTTTTTTTTTTTTGAAAGTCACATTAGTTACTGGAGTAGGCGGTAACAGCAAGGACTCGAGCCAAACGAAAGTGAAATGTTGCTGCCGTGTCAGTATATATACACCTGAGCTTCATTACTTTGGATGAGTAAATCCTGAGACCTGCACACTATTCATCAGGCAGAATATCAAGGATTTTTCTAACCATGGCATTCCGACTGATTGTTCTGCTTTGCTTAGCCTCCCTTTTCTACAGGTGCACAAGAGGTAAGTCCCTGTTGCTCAAACAAAAATCAGTTAAGTGTTCTGCTATTACCATTTTATCGAACCATAGCTGTATACATTCAGAACTGTAACCCTTTCTGTTATCAGTCTTTGTATTTAGGTTGCTGTTCTGGAAAATGTTGTCAAATTAAGACAAAAACACTACATTTCAAATCTGATTTCTTAAATTTTATCTGTGTTGAATAATGGTTAGAAATGCATGGATGGCTAACAAATGTAAATAAGATAAAGACACTAATTCTGCACAACGCTGGATCCCTCAACAGCAAACACGGATGCAGCAGTGGACTGTTGTTTGACCACTAAAAACAAAGAAATTCCATTCCGAATACTGAAATCCTTCAGCATACAGACAGTTGAGGGAGGCTGCATGATCCCTGCAACCGTGTAAGTATGACAGAAATATAATTATTTATCATTTCCTTTAGTTTCCCAGATAATACCTGCAGGTTATTGGATGACTCCCTACTGCATGAGGCATATACTGTATGGATATTAGCCATACCCCAAAATTGTATTCACCTGTTCATTGGTTAAAAAAATTATTTATGGAAAAATTATCTTTAAACACAGACTCACACAGTCCACTCAAGAGCACTTATAAGATCAGCAGAAGCCAAGGTTCCCACCACAGTGAAGTTTCTATATACAGTATACTGGCTATTACTAAACATGAACGATTGATATTTGCAGATTCATTACTAAAAGGGATATCAGACTGTGTGCGCCCCCAGCACATGAAAGCCACTGGGTAGAAAAACTCATCAAAAAGCTAGAGAAGAAGAATCCTAATTCCAGGAGAAATGGTAAGATATATACTTTTAGTGTATATGTATAGTACATATGTGTTCAGGGTGCATGTGTTAATTACGGACATATTTGTTTAAATTCCAGTGTGTTTTAGGTTATTAAATATGAAGTGTCTTTATCTTGCTGACAGATTAGGGGATTTCTCTGTGATTTATTAAAGCTTTACTGACCCCGTTCCCAGTAATCTCTGCCCTTTGACTAGACTATAAATTCCTAAACAGTTCTTGTTATGCATTTCCAGGAGTCCTATTCCAGCATTAAGTCACTTTTTTCTTCTTTATATCTCCATTCCTTGACAGCACATGGGGGTTAAATGATGGCATTCGACATTTAGGACCCACTGCCAGCATATCCGCATGGCCTCCTGCTACCAGGGCTGAGTTATTATCCTGGAGGTGCTGTTAAGTTTGTATTCAGGCCATAATTTGTACAGCTGAATGACACTAAGACAATAAACACACCTGATAATAAGCTACTGTACTATTGTACATAATGTTGCCATCGTTTTTTCAGGCATGTTCTGCATAACAAAATGAATTATTTACATGTTGCATGTCAAGTATCTGCTTCCATTGTGTTAAACTATGTAATGCTTATCATAATATGATTTTTAAAAATAAAATGTATATTAATAATAAATTGAGCAAAATATTGGTTTCCTTTCTTAAAAATCTTCTAACACATACATAACAACAGTTCTTAAATATTATCCACTAGATTGTGAAGTTGAGATGTATATATAAAGCTGGCACACTTAATGATTTCACTGAATGCAGATATATTAAAGGTAAAATAAAAGTAATGGTTCATTACTTTGCAGAACTGAATTAATTAGATGACCAAATTTTATAGTTTTATAAAAAAAATCACATTATCATAATACATAGGGCCTGTTGTAACTAAGGTGCTTTAAAAATACTTAATTTAACTTAAATGTGGCAGCCAACCTACATGCATCAAATCAATTAGCAAAGGAGCAATGTCATACATGGGCATCAGACCTTTTAATGTTACGCAGAATTAACCCATTTAATCCCACTGACAACAATTGTTGCAAACATAACCAACATGAAATGAAAAAAAAATCCATATTATGTGTAGGGAGGTCTAAGGAGTGAAATGCATGCACTTATTTTGCCAGGAAAATGAAACTGGTTGAATGAAAGTGGTGAAACGTATCAGAAAACAAGCAAGAGGCACTACTCTGGGGGCAAAGGTCAAACAGCTGTTTCATGCCCGTTCTAGGCGCTAATCTGGGGGCAAAGGTCAAACAGCTGTTTCATGTCCGTTCTATGTGTCTAACACATGGATTTATGTTGCTGGAAGGTAAGAGAGTAACACTGCTAGGAAAACAAAACAGGATTATTAGCAAGTCAGCCTGCAGTGTCACTGTATTTGTACCTGCTGATATTAAGATGTGACAGACATAACAAAACTGATTTGTCACAGATATGACAAAAATTTTTATCCAGTGCAGTGTTACAACAGACCAGGAATGCACTGGGATGTCACTCCATCACGGGGACTACCGCTCACACCAAGAAACATGCATATGAGTGCAGTAATCATATGTAATGTGTTCATATTTCTTACTAGGTGCAGTATTTTGAACTCACTGTAAGGGATATTGTACAGTTTGTGCAGTAGTTTATTCTCCATGTAAACATTTCCTCAGTATCTTGAATAGCAAATTTGCTTAGATTTGCAATATATCCAAGTTAGGATATGTATCTAAAGGCATTGCTATGCAGTATTAAAAATTACTGGTCTATGTCAGCAACGTTAAAAGGGACTGTTAGAAACAACAGCACTGTCTTCCCTGGACAGCCCCTTCACCTGCTCTGCCCACCTATTGCATACTCATCCCACACTCACAAACCTTTACAATTTCTAGAAGTACTGGATGAATCACTTGGAAATGTGAAAGGCAACAAATGTTTTAATAAATAAAAGTAGAAGTTAGATCATTCAACTTTGTCCAATTATAGACTTCTAAAGTCCCTGAGACAGTTGTCCTAAACCTATTAAAAGTTTTAGATGAAAACTTTATTCTGGATATTTTTCAATCTTAATTTTCAATTGTACAGCTCATCATAGCATGGAAGCTGCATTTTTAAAGGTATACAATGATCTTTTTTTAATTACCGATTCTGGTGATACTGCTATTTTAATTCTGCTGGATCTTGTGGCAGCTTTTGAAAATCCTTTTATAATGTTTGAGGCATGTAGGTCTTCAAGGTAATGCCCTTGATCTTACGATCATGCTTTTTTCAATTCAAACTTTATCAAAGTTCAGGGATTTTCTTTCTTGTGAGGACTTTGAAAAGCAGTTCATGCTTTTATAACATAACGGTTAAATGCTTAAACGGATTGGTGCTTTCTTACTTGTCCAATCTTTTACATATTTATAACCCAACTAGACCATGTAGGTCGACTAGCCAGGTGTTCTTAGAGGTACCAAGATCAAGATAGAAACAAAGTATCGGAATATAATTGCTCTCTCTCTCTGGGACAGTTTATCGTATCATATCAAATCAGTCCCATCTTACTCACTCTTAAGTCATTATTGAAAACACTTCTTCATGCTAGCCTTTGAACAGGGGTTAGAGTGAGAAATTCCTTTTATTTTGTTGTTTTATGATTGTTTAATTTTACATTCATTTATGTGTGTGGGAGGCTGCTATGTGTACATTTTAATTTATATTTTGTGATAGACATTAATGTTGATATATGGTTGATTTCATATATTTTATGATTGTACAGCGCTGGCTGTTGTTTAAGTGCGTTATAAATTAACTATTTGGTTGAACAGCATCCAAACCTGTTAGAATCTTATAGACCTGGATTATGTCCCCCCTCAGTCTCCTTTGCTTTACAGATTTAGCTCAACTAACCTTTCCTCGTATGACATTCCTCTAAGACCAGGAATCATTTTTGTGGCCCTACGCTGCACCTTTTAAAAATATGGTGACCAAACCTGCACACAATATGTTCACGAGCACGGCATTGTTAGCACGATTTCAATGTGTTGCACAATATATGGGATTGGCACATACTTTAATCGTCACATTTCCCAAAAAACTAAATTGCAAAATTACACTGTATGACGGTCCATCTGTTTCTTTGTGTGTTATTTCTCTTTAGTTTCGCTCCTCCCAGCTACCCACCCAAAATCTGCCTCCACTGTGTCTATTAAAAATCTCAGCCAGGCCTGAACTGGGGTGGTAGAGACAGGTGTACTCCCCAGCAGTTTTTTGGGTTTGTTGCACAAGTTTTACATAGCACAACAGCTTACTCCTCGCTCATCCAAACATTCACTTTATAATTTATTTACTTTTTTTATATATAATATTTAATTAATTTAAAATATTCTCTTAAACTGTATAACAGTAGATTACAGTACTGCAAGGCTATAGAATGTTTAAGAGCTGGCTAACAGTGTAGTAATGTTAAATAACGGGTCCAGACAACAGGATAAGCATTTCATCTTTAGTGTATCAAACTCCCAATCCCTACCAGTGCCCAATAGGGACAGCAAGCACCACTGCAAACAGTAATTGCCCTTTAAAGGCATATTCTTAAAAGTTAACTTACATACACCAATGCCATGTAAATCATTCATAAGATCAATTTAACTTGTGTGTAGTATGACCAGTTATGTACTGGAATTTGTCAACATCACAGCTTGGTAAAACAAATGCTGAATGTTAGTGTATCAGTTGCAATAAGAATGTTTCTGCATTTATGAACGCACATTTCACCAGATGCTAAAACTGACTAAATGCAACTTAGATGCACATTTCTGTCTGAACTCTCGATGTCTTTTTCTGATTCATCCAAAACATTTAGATTATTGCACATTCATAAATGTGCAAATTTTTTCAGGTTATGTTTTATTAAAGTAATTGTTTTATAAATCCCAAGATCTTTGTGCGTATTGTTTCCTTTCTATTTTTTTCATACAAAGCCTTTACAAATGAGCCCTCAGGAGGTTTCCAAAATCTGGTCCCTGGTTATAAATTTCTGGCTGTCTTGACCAGGGAATCGTACCTGCATTTAATGTTCACAAAAATGTTCCTCGCACTTCCTGTCACAGGTGCGGGGCATAATGTGGGAAAGAAAAAGAAAAAGAGGCGGACGATCCACTTGTGGCTCAGAGACAAATAGGTGTTTATTAACAAAAACTCAAAGTAAAATGGACCATGAGGGGTAAAAAATAAACATGAGGAAAAACAACTTAAAAAAAAACAATAAAACTAACATACAAAGGGAACTGGGCAAGACTAGGCCTAGATGAACCAGAAGCATAACACATTTTCTAACTCAGGGTTGGGGAACCTGATCCGTGGAGGGCCGGTGTGGGTGCAGGTTTTTGGGATGACCTCTCAATCGGCCAATAACAGTGGGTCCCCAGGACTGAAATTGAGAACCACTGCTTTATTATTGGCTAATTGAGAGGTCATCCCAAAAACCTGCACCTACACAGGCCCTCCATTGATCAGTTTCCCCACTCCTGTTCTAACTCAACTAAAAACTAAAACTAAGAACACAAGACCGGGAATACCAACACAAGCAGAACTAAACCAGACACAACCAGGATAAGCCAAAACAGGAAAGCAAAATAACAAACACGAAAACAAAAAAACAGCAATGTTGGCAGCAAACACATCATGACTGCAGGGTTACAGGCTCTCTCCCAGATGCTCAACCCACTGAGATAGTCCAGGGTGGGAGCAGCAGTCCAGGGTGGGAGGGCAAGAGACAGGGCAGAGGACAGGACGGCCAGTGACACCTGCTGGTGAAATGGGAAGGGAACATGAAGGGCAGGGTCAGACCACGTACCTTTGAAGTTAGTGGCAGTGCATGTAGTCAACCGATCAGCAAGTTATCCCTGTAAGCCCCTCCCCAGTAGTTTGTGTTTGAATAAAAAGTACCTAACCAGTGATGAATTCAGGGCCTACATCTTTTGAATGATGTGGTCTTTGTAGGCTGCATTCTTTGAAGGTCAAATGGAAAGCATGGGCTGTGTCAGAATTCAGGGCCATTTGAAGGGGCCTTCGAAATGGGACAGGTTTATTGCACCGCTGTGATGCATTTGATCTCCGAATGCAGCTTTAGAAGTATGTAGCCGCTCTACAATCAGGCCGAGTTCCTTCAGTGTGAATACAACAAAAGTTCCTGGTTCCAGAAAAATGTTCTGGTTCCTGAGAAAAGTTCCTGGGGTGTGAAAGCATCCAAGCAATACTGGAGAGAACAAGGAATATTGGCAAACAAACGACACCATCTTACCTGAACTCATGCTTAAGCTAATAGCTGAATTCCTAAATGCTAATTGCTGTCCTTTTCAGATATACACACATGCATATATGTATATGGCTGGGGGGGGGCAGTTCCCCTCCACAAATTTTGTGCAAAAAATTGGCGGAAAGTCCAATACGGCAGAAATTAACCCGGCATCCGAACGGCAGCAGAATGGCACCCAAATCGGGCTGACCCAATCCTAACGAAACGAAACAAACCTAATAAATTTCTAATTAAAACAATAGGTGCCTATGGTGCTTGGGCCCTAATAATAATAATGATAATAATAATAATAATAATAATTCAGTAATAACAGTAGGCTAACTGCATACAATACTGTACTGTACCTCAAGCCGACAAACCACTGAAGCCTTGATGAACGTCATCTAGTAGCATGTCCATTTGTTATTATGAACAACTGCATTAAACTAATTTTTTTTATTTTAATGTTTAGTGGTCAGTTATTATTATTTCAGGTATATTGGGCATAATGTCCTGTTATTTGGACACTGAATGTGAAATTACAACGTTATCTCATTTTTGTTTCCAGTTTTTCATTTCAGATGTTTGATGGGACAGATAATTATTATTACTCCATTAGCTCAATGAAACAATGAGAAAATGATGACAAAATCCCAGGAGATAACACTCAAACTTTAAGACTTAACCTCTATAATCCATCCATCTATCCATCTCCTACCGCTGTTCCAGGTTGGGTCGCGGGGGCAGCAGCCTAAGCAGGGAAGCCCAGACCTCCCTCTCCCCGGCCACTTCGTCCAGCTCTTCTGGGGGGATCCCGAGGCGTTCCCAAGCCAGCCGAGAGACATAGTCTCCCCAGCGTGTCCTGGGTTGTCCCCGGGGCCTCCTCCCAGTGGGACAAGCCCGGAACACCTCCCCTGGGAGGCGTCCAAGGGGGCATCCTAACTAGATGCCCAAACCACCTTATCTGGCTCCTCTCAATGCAGAGGAGCAGCGGCTCTACTCTGAGCTCCCCTCGAATGACCAAGCTTCTCATCCTATCTCTAAGGAAGAGCCCGGCCACCCTGCAGAGGAAACTCATTTCGGCCGCTTGTATTCGCGATCTCGTTCTTTCGGTCACTACCCACAGTTCATGACCATAGGTGAGGGTAGGAACATAGATCGACTGGTAAATCTTGAGCTTTGCCTTTTGGCTCAGCTCCTTCTTCACCATGACAGACCGATGCAGCGCCCGCATCACTGCCGACGCAGCACCGATCCGCCTGTCGATCTCCCGCTCCATCCCTCCCTCACTCGTGAACAAGACCCCGAGAAACTTAAACTCCTCCACCTGGGGAAGGACCCCCTCCCCGACCCGGAGAGAGCACTCCACCCTTTTCCGGCTGAGAACC
>JAODKN010000114.1:25787423-25798498 GCA_026774425.1 Petrocephalus zakoni
TCATTAGTTAATCATTAACTAATTCATGTTCATGATTAGTACTTCAGTAGTCAATGAGGTACTACTATGATTTGTGGAACCTCAAGTAAAGTGTTACCCACTTATGTATACCTTCAAAGCATTAATATATTTTGTGTTATTTTGTATTTTTTTGATTATTACTGGGAAGTGTATCAAGGGAACAGCACAGTGGTTATCACTGTTGCCTCACATCCCTGGGGCCACCGTTTGAATCACCACCATAGCTCCATGTGTGTGGAGTTTGCATGCTCTCCCAGTGTCATAGTTTGGTTGTGTGTGTGGTTTCCTCCCACAGTCCAAAAACATGCAGAGGTTAATTGAAGTTACCAAATATCCCAGGAGTGTGTCCTGCAGAGAGTCCGTTCCCTATGCTGGGTTGTTCTCTGCCTTGCGCCCATAGGCTCCAGACCTCCTACAACCCAGAATAGGACAAGGGGACAACATAGGGTTAGTAAGTATTATTACAAAGTTTATTATTGCCTATCGTGACACATAATAAGGCACTGATATATCTGTAGTATGTACAGATATGCAACACTATTTACAATACTACCCAATATAAAGATGTTCCATATTTGGCTTGTGATATGACCTTTCCCTGAAGCTGACCTTTCACTACAGACTGCTAGAAAACCTCAGCGTTTCACAGTTTTAAAGGTCACAGTTCGTGTAACCTAATTTTTTTACATTGCTGAAAAAGAAGAAATAGTGGTTGCATTTCAGGCCCTTAATAAGCAGAAACATAACTTAAACTGTTATCAAGATACTGGGTCCATTCTTAAGTACTTATAGTAAGGAAAATCAGGCAGGACAAGGGTTAGGGTTTTTCCAAGGGTTTTATTACGTAAGAACTCAAAAAACAAGAACTGGAAGGCTGCAAAGATGTGGAGGGCTTAACCACGGTTTGCGCTAAAGACTCAGCCATGGAAAAGGAAGTTTGGTGCTTAAAAAGACCCTCCCTGGTCTTTGAACTTATTTGTACAGCCACATTTAATATTAATATTATTAATATTTAATAATATTATTTTTTTTATTAGCCGCTATTATATAATTGCCATATTCCATTCAAGACCGTTTATATCTTGTTTCCATTCAAGTAATCATCTGTACCAGAGTTCCTGCCTTTTGAGAATAACTGAAAGATGCTAGGAATGGTAACTGAATGAGTAGCAATGCTGCCATATAACACAGGTTGCATGTTCTTCCCATGTTATGATGGTTGTAGGGTCGAGGGCCCCTGTGACCCTACACTGGATACACATATGGACAGGGCTGCTGCTAGAGACTTTGGGCCCATTAAAATATCATATTGGGCCCCCAATCCAATTATGTTACACATTTTTTTAGGCTCTTGTCACTTATGGGCCCTTGGAATCATCCTAACTTTCCCGCACTCTTTTTGATGCCCCTGCTTATTGAGAATGTTTAGGTGAAAGACATTACAACATTAACTTGGCAGACTCCACAAATTTAAGAACAAGATATAGAACAAGCCTAAAGAACCAGCTGTTTCCTGTAATCTCAAGAAGCTGTGTGTGCCTTATATGGTGTTAGTCTACATAAAGAGAGCGGTTTATCCACAAATGAAACTCTTCAAGGTCCTGCTAAGAGTAGCTATCAGATCAACATTGCTGATCTGATCAGTTCAACATTTTTTCTTGAGGGACAGGGGATTTCTTGAATATTTTTGGCTGTTTCAAATCGTTTGTTTTCACTTCTTTTTTCGTATTCCTTGTTGGCTTTCAGACGCGCGGTTAGCCACAGGAGTGTGCTCCTCAAACTGTGGCGAGAAAACGAATACTTCTTGTCAATAAATATAATCTAAGAGCTCAGAAGGTCAGCATTTGTTTCATCTAGAATGCTCTATAAAGTGAGTAGCAATTTAAAAATCAAATAAAGCCAAGGCACTCGTCTAGTACCGGATGAAACATTTTATTGCTTAAGAAATGGACCCTGTGGTAATTTAGCTTATCCAAGCTGAAATATGGCATGAATCCTCCCTGGCCAAAAAGGCCTAGCCGAAAATGACAATGAAGATACTTTGACTTTTGATAAGTGTTCGACATATATTTTCAGATTCAGAACGTTCAGAATCATGCTAAAAGAGCATACTGATGAGTACTGCTAAGATTTTACTAATATTAAGACTTTTTCTTGTTTGAAGAATTGGTTAAAGAATTTTCCCCTAGGAACAATAAAATTTTATTGATAATAAACACATAATTAGACCCCCATGCACATAATTAGGGGATAGTTCAAGGGAGCAACAAACAAAAAACAATTAAACTAAATCAGGTATTTCTGCTTTTTTAGATTTGTATTTTTTGTTTTTGTATTTACGTTCTGTGTGTTTTTGCTCGACTCTCTTTGTCTTTTAACTCCAGTTAATCCTCAATTACGCAATTTCACATGACAGTGAGTACTCGTTTCTTCTGAAATGCTCTGTGCTGTGAGAAAAACTTAAAATATTAAATAAAGCCAAGGCACTCCTCTAGTACATGATGAAACCTTTTTATTGCTTAAGAAAAGAACCCTGTGGTGATTTAGCTTACACAAGCTGAAATATGTGGCATGAATCCTCTGTGCGCAAGAAGGTCCAGCAACTTACTGTACTTCCTGTGGTGCTTGAGACAGGTAACGCTGCCACTACCCACCTTCTACAGAGATGCCATTGAGGGTGGTCTCATAAACTGCATCACGGCCTAGTTTGGGTCCAGACCTTGTACAATGGGGGGGGGCAGACAAGACCCAGTAATATTATTGGGGTGGCAATGGGGTACTATTTTGCCAACCACGGAACCGGCATTATCCATTAATCATCTCGCAATTGACTTTCCGACACTGTAATCAATTGATTAACCGGATAGGCAGCTCTTGTTAATAAGATCAAATGCTCCACATCATTTGCATTTTTTTTGTGAGGGGTCACAACTGGAGGGACCGCCTATTTCCTAGGTGGACAACTGCCCCTTAGATCCGCCCCTTAGATCCGCTCCTGTTTGGGTCCTGCCAGTCGGCCAGTCCCTCCAGTGGATCATTGAAACTGCAGAGAAGATTGCTAGGACCACTCTGCATTCTCTGCTGAACATCTACAATGGCCGTTGTATCCAGAGGGCCACTGAAAACGACAAACAGTGATATTTTAACTTGATTTGGACTTTTGCAACTTTGGACAAGCGTTCAACATATTTCCTATTGTTCTTTCAAAGGCATATTCATGATTATTGCAAGGAGTTCACAGTGATTGAGACCTTTTTACTTTTTCTTGGTTGAAGAATTGGCTACAGAATTTGCCCCCTTAAAGTATCATCTTAAACATGGGGTTGGGTGATAGGTGAGTTAGAATAGGCTTGCTAATTAGGAGACAGTTGAAATATTAAATGTGTGGAAAAAAATCTGTTCTAGAAATTTCTGCTTCTAGGTTTTTGCATTTATTTACTTCCTGTCAGTGTTTTTTGTTCACCTCAAATTCTAGGCAACTTATCTGAGGGGAATCTAAACTCAGTTTTATTGTTATCTACTCATAAAAATACCTGCCTCTACTGAAAGTACCTACTCCTGTCTCTCGTGTCAAGATGGGGAGTGTCGTTCTCTTGTACCGGTTGGACAGGGATTTTCCACTCTTTTCAAAGACTGAAATGCGTGTAATCATATCAGGTCCAGCTGCATGACCTGTAATTTCTATTGTCACAATGTCTAACATAACTCCAAAGACATGAAAGGTGTTTTAGTCTTTTATTGGCTGGGTTTTTCATGCTTTGTAAGTACATTTCATTTTGTAGTTTGTGGTTGTAGTGTGTTCCAGATGTCAGTTGGGAAGGGAGACAAAAAATTAAGTAATTGCATCCTCCAATGGTCCTGTCTCTGGATCCACATGTCCTGTATGTCAGAGTCCCATCTCAGGTTTTCCATTTCTTTGTTTTTGTGTCCTGGATCTTGTCCATTACCGTCCATTTTCGTGTCCATAACCCCTCATCTCAATCCTCCACTTGTACTCTCCATTCCAGAGGACCCCACATAGTCAGCAGTCCCAAGTCAGCTCGTTTGCCTATTGTGGTGTCCTGTCCAGCAGACTCAGGTTCCATTAGGCGTGGAATCCTGGCTGGGGTAGAACAGTCCAGTTGAGGGTGTTTGCATAAATTAAGTGAGTTTTTACCATGCACCCTGAGTGCAATCACAAGAGGGCCAAATCTGAATTCAGCAGTGGTCAATTAAATTGTATTGATGCGGGTTAGTAGAATGCAATGTGTAGAAATGAATAAAAGTTGCAAGTGCTGTTGGAGTGGTTGCTAATTGGCAGAGAGTTTGTTTGCTGTAATGGTTTTGTGGTTTTGTGGTATTACTTTGTCCTTTTTAATGACACATTTTGGCGTAGGAGTTGAAGGCGAATCTGTCTGTGGCTTGTCATAGACTCAGTCTGTTTGTGGTTTGTCACAGAGATCCTGATTCTGCTTCTGTGGTCATTTTGGTAATTAAGATGGTGTCTGCTCCTGTCATTCAGCCTCTATAAGTCAACACTCTCTTTTCTGCTGATGCAGTTTGAATGTTTGCATATGCTGTCATGATTACTGAGACTGATCCGTTTGACAGCAAAAATAGGTACAGTAACACTTCAGTTTAAGCCTTACTCCCTATCAATAAGCTGTCACTAAACATTTATATATTAGTAAATAAAAAGACTCAATGTGTTATTCTGTATAATGTGTAAATCTAAAGTGCTCGTAAATGTCAATTATAACTCATCTCTGTGTATTCTTACTAATCCACTGCTTTATGTTTACATGTCATTACAAGTCCTTTTTTAAATACAAGAAGAAATTCAAAATTCAAAAGTTTTTTTTTTCCCCATTTCCTTCTGGGATTTTCATTTTATTTTATTCACTCCGGTAAATCAGTGCTTTCTCTCCTGCCCCTTCATTTAGAAGTCCCTTCCTATTCATTTTAATGCCAAGTCATAATGAAACTAAAGTCTGTAAAAGGAGAGGAGTCAAGCCTGGGAGGCTCAGAGCGGAAGGGACCAAGCATCAGGCAACATCACAGAAATGGCTGCAACAGCACTTATCAGCATCACAATCATCTCCCTTTGCTGCTTCTATCGTAAGTACTCCTAAGGAACAATGACTTGTGATTGTGGAATAACTAAAGAGCAAAAATAAGACGCATATTTAATAGGATGTGGTTATGTAAGAGGAAGGAAACTTGCATGACTAAATGCAACATGTTTATGTATACAGCTGCTTTTATGCGGTACCTTTCACCTCTCACAACTAGGCTCGGTTATTTCAAATTATTGTGTTGGTAATTTGTGACATGAGTCAGGCATGATTCTTCAAATGGAAGGGTCTCTTAAACAACAGTGTAAAAGGCAAACAATAAGTAAACATGTTTAAAGTTAAACTAACCTAAATTGTAATAAAACTGTGATTTAACCGTTTGGTGTCTTGAGGAATCTTGTCAAATGTATAACAGAGTATTGCTGTGTTTTTAAATTTCTCAGCATCAACATATGTTTAACCTTCTACTGAAGCAAAACACAGTGCGACTGCTATCAGTGGCATTCATAAAGAAACAGTGCACTATATTACTCTTGTATCTAGTGCACTGTGTAACCTTAAAGATAAGACCGGAGTCTGCATGTACAGTAAATCCCCATCCTTATCATTTAATACTTTCTATTTTATAGTGTTTGATATTTTAACCAAGTAGAACATAAACTGTAGTACATGCACAGAAATGCAGGAGACCAGAAAGTAAGGCTAGTGGAAATCAGCAATGGGCAGATCACGTCAGTTGCCATGGATACGTTAAAAAAAATATGTATTTTTTTACTTTTCCTAATGCGATTTTCACATTGGAATATTCTTACATTGGTAACAGTTTGCATTTTGTCTGAAAAAATTGCTAAACATAAATACATGTAGTTGTAATGGACTGGTATCCTGTCGGCTGCTCTGTACTTCCAGGGATTGGCTCCAGGCTTCCTGTATTAGTGGTTAGTGATGACAGATAAACATAATGCATAATGCAGCCTCAGTTTGCAACTTATTTTACTTCTTTATTTTTACTGCTTAATGGTTATGCAACTAGGCAGGTAAATTGCAAGTGCACTTTATAAAGCATTATACGCTATTTACTTAAATTTGAAAGTTTTTAATTTGGATAGAAACCTAAAATATATGATAATATTTTGAACTTGTGTACCATAATATAACATGAAATGTAATGAGAATCTAGTTTCAACCAATGACATTTAATACTAGAGATGGAGACTTCCGGACTTTCTAGTCTGTTGAAACGTATTCATTCCATACTATCCTGAAATTCTCGAAATGTAAATGCATTATTATATTAATAAATGCATACTCTCACATAAACAAGTCCTTTCTATCAGAAACATTTGTGTATCTGCTTTCCACATAACTCATTCTGGACTTGTTTTTACAGTATAGACGCACTCCCTAAAGATCTCACTTTCCATCTCATTGCCACAGTCACCCAAGGGCAGCTGGCTGTAGACTGCTGCCTGAAAGTCGGTGAGACCCAGATTCCCAAACGTATTGTAAGAGGATACATTCGCCAGACCGGCGGGGATGGCTGCGACATCAGCGCCGTGGTGTAAGTATCTGCTTATCCATTACATCCATATGCAATAACCAGTTAGCCAATACAGGCTCATGGTGAGCATCTCCCCGGAAGCTCAGACGCTGTCCATCAAACGGCAGACAGTCTCACACTATAGACAATCTAGAGACATTGTAGCAGGAAACCGCGCTATGCAGAGGATGTTCAGGAAAGAACATTCAAACTCCACAAACATACAGGCAGGAAGTATTCAAACCCACACTCCTAGAGCTTTAAGAGTAATGTGCAGAGAGAGCACTGTCGAATAAGCCAACAGATGAAGCTATTCAGGGGTGTGTTTCCCAAAAGCTCCCATTAGCAATTTACATAGCTGGATTCATTCAGTTGCATGGGTCCAAATATGTAAGTTGGTAACGTTAGCACTTAGTTAGAAAGCCGGGTACAACACAAACACATCAGTTATATTTAGAGTGATCATCACTGACGGTATGCTGACTTCTAGCATGATAACCATTCCCTAAAGGTTTTATAATAAACTGACATACATGCGCACATGGGAACTTTATTTATATAATTGGGTTCTGAGGGCAAAGCAGAAAATGAGCAAATCAGAGAGATAACTAGTCAGATTTTAGAGGAATGGACCAAGACATCTGAATGGTCTGATTGGTTATCTCTCTGAACCAATCATTTTTCATTCTTCCCTCAAAACATTTTTGTGTAAGTAAAACTCCCAAGAGCCATGTCTGATACTCCATGGAAGAAAAACACTAAAATGTGTATCGTTTGTATTCCAGCTTCATCACCAAGAGAAGCCGAAGACTGTGTGCTCCCCCTGGTGCACCATGGGTGAATGAGCTGATCACCTACCTGCAGGAGAAACGTGCGGGATGCATACAGAACAAATTCAGGGTAAGAGAAATCCTAAAGAATTCTTTAACATGTGAAAACTAATTTGGAACATTAATAACTTAAAGTTAATGAATAATATAAATAATTAATACTGGTTTTGTATTTTACCTACACAGGTTTTTTTGATTGACATTTTTTAAGTTCTGTGTTCTTCCACTTCTCCAGTGCATTCCTGATTTATTGATTTTTATTTTATTGTTTCTGTGTGTTACAATATTATTCCTGTTTCCGTAGGACAAATGGTGCATGACTCTCAAGCGTTGAAAGGTGTTGCACTGGTGAGGACCAACTGTAAAAACTCAGAAAGTATTCCACAGTGCAAACTTATGCACAAGCCATTTCTCCAGACTTCAGCTGTTTGGTCACTGTATCTAGATGAAAAAAGAATCATATTTTTCTTGCACTTATTGCACTTTTGAAATTATAATTTTCTCTAACATAGCTGGTGATTTTTTTTTACCACATTTCTGTTCGCAGTTTTTTGAGGTAACACTGGTACCATTATCCTACATATGGCATAATATCTTGTAAGCTAACAGTATATAGTTGCTTTTTAAAAACATATTGAGGGCATTTTATGATAATTAAAACCTGAATACCGTTTATAATGAAGATCCAATTGCATGTCTTTAATTTTAAAAGAAAGATCTGATTTGAATTTATTTTTATAAAATGACTTTGTATTCCTAAGGCAGGTTAATTATCACCAGATAATTAATGATGCGTTTTTTACATAAAATTAAATTTTATGCGAATTTTAATGTGAACTAAATACCAAACCAAATAAATAAAAAAATTAAAACTGGTTTGTGCTTCTTTGGTTTTCATTTCAATTGAATTTTTATATAGCGCCTTTCACAACAGTCGCCCCTAAGTACTTTACCTGTAATGTAACACAACACACCACATCATTACGAGGCACCATCCAGACATGTGGGAAGGAAGGCAGAGAGTGGTCAGAACATGCAGAGACACATTAATGGACAAGCATGATAAATAAAAATGGCATGTACATCAGCCCCAGCAGACGCAGTTACAATGTTACATGTTAAGTTGTGTATAAGCTAATCTGAAGTAAGAGGTCTTCATTTGAACATAGCCTGACAAACTATTCTGCAATATAGGGGTCCTGTAGAAGAATGCTGTACCACCAGCTGTCACTTTATTTATATGTGGAACAGCAAGGAGACCTGCATTCTGTGATATACGTGAACAATGCAGCTTGTACTTGACCAAAGGTTATGTGATGAAATGTCCTGGTCCTGGTGACAATTCCAGCTGCTGCGTTTTGAATACGTAATGACATTTGAATTTGAACATTTGCATACATAACCTCGGTTTTCTGAGCATTTATTAATAAAAATCGTTAGTGATGCAGGTCTTTACTTTGTTAAAGCAGTTAGCTAAAGTGACATTTGGTTGCACCGGTAGTAGCACTATTTAATTTCTTTATGAGTATAAGTATGAAACAACAGTGGATTCAGGTATATATATATTCAGGTGCTTACAAAAAAATTCATAGGATTAAAAATATATGAACTGAGAAATGTATCTCTTTGCTGCAAGCCACACCAAGTCCTAAAGGATGTGGCATGACATGTCAGAAGTGGGAGAATAATCCATTGTCTTTCTTATTATCCTTCAGTAGAATTTCCCATTAGCACGTGTTATGCACTTGAACGGAACCGTAGCCATGTGAAATCAGGCCCCCTTAAATTAGATGATAATCTGTCCCGGACGCGTTCCGGAAATGTCCACATACCGGAGAAACTGTGACGGCGATGTTCTCCGAGTAGAATATATGACAATGGAAATTTCGAAAAACAAACAGAAGAATGAATTGTGTGTTGCGAAAGTGTGCAGTGAAAGTGTATGTAAAGAAGAGCCAGTGTGTTCAGATAACAGTGGGGAAGGAGGCAGAAGAGCAGCTTATGAGGTCATTTTGAGGAGACAGCCTGATACCGATCAAATAATAATACGAGGTTACAAAGTGTTTCTCAATAAATAAATGCTGGTGCCTTAAATTCAATATAATCTTTCACATTAAATAAAACTGAGTGTGTTCATGAAAATGCAAAGCATTCTGAGACCTAAGCATGTGGTAAATTACAAAAAAATGTGATATATTATTAATTGACAAACCCTTCAGAATGACTGGCAAATGCTACATTAGTGCAATACTCCAATATATTTGCAAGCACTGGGAAGGGAAACGGTTAACAGAATACACAAGAAGGATTTTCAAGACCTCATCAAGACAAACTCACATTTACTGACAGGGCATAAATGAGAATAGAAAGTTTCACAAACACTGGGAACAGAGTAGTAAAATTCCAGGCTGTGAAGTCCCCTGGGCCAGATCAGTCTGGGGAACTCCAAAGTGTCGTCCGGTAAAACTGGTATTTTAAGATGGAAAACAATAACAGAAATATGTTTGTGGTGAAGAACATGCATAATTCATTCCCAATGCTCATATAATTTAAGTTAAATTAAAATTATATCCAGAAAATTATGAATATTTGTAGCAATAAGCCATGCGGTCTATAGCTGACGGTGCAGAAACATAATAATGTTCTTGATAATCTTGATCATTCTTGGCAATGAGCCACATTTCACTTTCATTTAGTGGTGTCTGTAGTGATATTTATCTATGTGCTGTGTGATTGGAGATATGGTACGGCCTACTGTGACCCTGACCTAGATAGAGGGGTCAGAGATGGATGGCTGGATATATTCTGCTAGGACGCTGTAATAAAGGCAACATACAGTGTATCCACGGTGATTTACCAACAAACTGCTGCTTAATTTGTGTTAAAAATTCTGCTTGCAGATGCTGGTGTGGGATCTATCTGGCAAGTAGCAGAGCATTGCCGTAGTACTATTATATATGATGTCCTCTCTGAAATGCACATTACATTTAAGAATGGGCCACAATAGCTGTGGTGGGAATGCTGCCATTTCTTATGAGAAGCAATCTGAAGGTTTCAGATTTGATCCCCTTGGAAGAGTAGCCCCAACTCCTGTTGGACCCTGCAGCAAGGCCCTTAACCCCCAGAAAAATGACTCCAAGCTTTACTCTCACCGATATACACCAATCAGCCATAACATTAAAACCACCTAAAAAATATTGAGTAGGTCCCCCTAGGGCCACCATAACAGTTCTGACCCATCTAGGCATGGACCCCACAAGACCTCTGAAGGTGTCCTGTGGTATCTGGCACCAAGACATTAGCAGCAGATCCTTTAGTTTGCGTGGTGGGGCCTCCATGGATCGGGCTTGTTTGTCCAGCACCTCCCACAGATGCTCGATTGGCCAAATTAACACCTTGAACAGTTTTTTTGTTGTTCTTCAAACCATTGCCAAATAAATTTTGCAGGTTCGCAGGGCGCATTATCCTGTTGAAAGAGTCCACTGCCATCAGGGAATTCCATTGTCATGAAGGGGGGTACTTGATCTGCAACAATGTTTAGGTAGGTGGTACGTGTCAAAGCAACATTCACATGAATTCCAGGACCCAAGGTTTCCCAACAGAACATCGCCCAGAGCATCACACTGCCTC
>JAODKN010000114.1:25800573-25813009 GCA_026774425.1 Petrocephalus zakoni
CACCCAATTTCCAGTCACTGCCAAATATTATCATTACTTGAAATCTATCTACATCTTGCTCAAGGGTATAAAAAGCAATTCTTCCCCATCTTCTGTCAATGGCTTTCCTATATCCCATAGGGTAAACATTCAAATTCAGCTAGAAATATGGACACATCTTACACAAGATGTGTTGTGTTTAAATGTTGCTCAGAGGACTATAGGAACCAAATAGCAGATCACAAATAATGATCTGTTTTAAGCTGATCTACAAAAATAAAGGATCCATTACCATAATAATATTTCAACAGGAGTCATTGAAATATCCAAAACTGAGATCTTACAAATAACATGGAACATGTAAAAAATCAACAAGCTTTGTATTCAATTATTGAACTGACGATATACTTTGTTTTGGCAATCGTTTTATGGTTTCCATTCATCCATCTATTCTCTCTACCTACTTGTTCTCTGCAGGTTATTCCAAAAGCTACGGGCACAAAGCATGGAATAACACTGGATGGGGCACACTCACACACCATTCACACAATCTGGGAAATCCAACTCACTGTAGCATGTTTCTGAACTGTGGTGGGCAAGTGGAGAACTCAGAAACTCCACGACAACATGGGGAGAACATGCAACTCCACACACATAGTGCAGGGGTAGAGACTCCAACACTGGTCCCAGAGGTGTGAGGCAACAGTGCTAACCAGTGGACCACCGTGCCTCCCCTAGTTTTATGGATTATAGTTTGAAAATGCATGCAACATAAGCTCACAGCTCACTTCTTCTCGCACTTCTTCACTCAACTAAAATTAGTTTGCGAAATAAGAGACCAGTGGGAAGCAGTTACAAATAATCACAGGATACCCATTTTAGTTGCGTTCACTCAGTTCTTAATTTCCATATTATACTGATGTCATACATACATAGCATTGACAAAAGGAATTACATCGGTGCCACTTGAGATTAAGTACAAGCAGGAGGAAACATGTTGTAGTAACATATAAATAAGGATTAAAAAAATGAGATGTACAGATTTCTCCCTAAGCTTAAACATCAAGCAATTTGAGGAGCCAACAGGATGTATGAAGCAGGTCTAGGCAGTGCATTTCTGGCCACAAGGAGGCGATCTCTCTCTCTCTTTAAAAGGCACCATTGCATACGTCTCCCATTCTTCCTCACTGCCTAAGTTGCAGCCATGCAACTGGCCTCATACTGCCTGTCATTTCTGCTGGGGATGTACATGAAAAATGTCCCAGGGCTCCAACATCCAACCAAACCAGTGCAACTTCATAAGCCTTACAGTATGAAGTCACTGGAAGCAAAACTAGACATTTAACCCACATTCTCCGTCACCACGCCACTACAGGGGGCAAGAAATAGAATACAAATTTAAACAAGCATAAGAAACCTACAAACAATATTATTGCAGAAAGACTACGTATATCCTTCTGCTTAAGTGTGAATTAAATATACATTTTTACAAAAAATAAAAATGTACAACCAACATTAGTAGCATTAAAGTAAATCAAAATACTGACACAGAATCAACTAAATTAGTAAATATCTCCCCCTCTTCTTACAGATGATTTGATAAGGTTTTAAACTGATCTGAACAGAGTAAAGGAAGATTTTCTACTTGGAATGAGGGGGAAAGTGAACTGGAAGAAACCTGCAAAAATATAAAATAAAAATTCTCCTTCCAAAAGAAACAAGCACTTGAATGTTTTTTTGTCATTTTAGCTTCACTCTGTTTTATCAGCTTACCAAACTTAAGGCCCATTTCACCACAATCCATCAGGTGAAGATAATGGTTGAAGTGGAAGATTTTATATAAAATAAGCCACTTTCTCTCTAATTCTGCTCATGATGCAAATACAAAGTTGTGCAGCTATGGAGGCCTAAAGCATAGCGACTGACCCACGAAGAGTGCAACAAATTGCCTTAATGGCATTCTCTCAAATTCCCAACCAGAATGCCCCTACGCTTTCATTTAGCATCCTTAACCAATGCAAAGTGAACTTGGCTACAGCTAAACAGACACATTACATCATGATGAACAGTTACTGTTAGTTAGTAAATAAATGCAATGCAACAATAGGATACACGTTGTCTTCTTCATTTTCCTCTCGAGCCACAGCACTGCAGATTAAGGGAGTGAGTTAGCATAGTGCTGAAAGTCAGGCAGAGAAGCATCCCAGAAAACAGTTTTGGACAGTTGAAGCAGAGCATTTGTTTTGGCAGACATGCAGACAAATTCACCCTTTCTGAAAGTCCTATGTTGTCCTTCCGAGGAGCAGGAGAGGGAACAAGAACAGGAGAGGGAGTAAGCAGCTGTTCATCTATCTGAAGTTTGAATTCTTACTGAGGGGTCCATCGAAACCCCAAGTTTTAAGAAACTTCTAGTGGAAAGTGATACACCTTCTGTGACAGAAGCATCTCCTTCAGAGAAATGAACCGGTTTATGGAACACAAACACAAGAAGGTAGACATTTGAAACCAGGCTGTGTCACTAAAACGTCCAGCGGCACGACTGCAAGAGGAAAGTACTGTATGCCTTTTCACAGAATGTTCAAAAAAAGAGCCAGGCTAATCTGTTTACTGAACAGAGAGAGGCCACAACTGGCCGAAGGCTTAGTTATGCCGTGATTGACTGGGAATGCAAATCTGTTCTATGATTCCATTTCTGCTCATTGTTTTATTTCATACCTTTTCCCCAATTCAACAGAATTATGAAAATGCAGATCCTCTGTCCCATCAAACTGAAAGTGCATCAAAAAACTTTGGCTCATGATGCAAAAACACATCTGGAAGAACGACTACTCACTCTGGACATTTATGGTTCTTAAGATGTTGGGTGACTGAAATGTATTGAGTATGATTCAATAATTTTTGCATATAATACCTTACAGAAATATTTTTCAAGACACCAATTCTAATCGATGCTTGTTGCATTAATAACAACAATTTGAGTAGATTTTGTAGCCGTATCTTATCCAACTTTCATACAAACTGGCATCCAGATAAACCATTTGTGCTTAAAAAATAAAGATTTTGGAAATCTGTTTCACATTCCGAAAATCTGATCAATAGACTACTATTTCCAAAATCACAAACTTCTCCAGAGGCTTTTAAAAATCCAGTCCATATCACACTTCTTATTTTAAAAAGCTTAAATACTGACAGACAGATTTTATATATCTCCAAATAGAATACATTAGAGGGTGCTCATTCACTTGGTCAGAATGAAGAAAAAGTGTATGCATGAGTGTGGATGAACACGTGTTATTCTCGATGGCCCATAATTGCCTAAGCTTACTGCAGACTCTTGCAAAACCGTGTGCGAACAGTAGAATCTGCTCCAGAGCCAAGGGTTAGTAGAAGGTAACTGTGTCTAGCTGTTGTTCAAATTTGGTGGTGGATGTTGTTTTCTTTGCGTCCCCCTCCGCTCATCTTGTGGGCCTCAGCGCGTGCCACTGGGCTTCTCAGACAGCGAAGCATAAACGACACGTGCCGCATTGGTGTGATCCCCCGGTGAGTGGTCCTCCCAGTCGGGTTGTGCAGAAGCCATTACACGCAGCACATTGCCCCTGCCGAAGCTCAAGTGCCCAGGGTCTATGCCGATATGGTGGTGGTGCTGGTGCTGGTGGCGGTGGGTCTGCATTTCCCTAGGAGACCACAAAAAGACTGCTTAGTGCATAATGTATTCACAACCAGTCCTGGGTAGACCACTTCAGAAAATGAATCCAGTATGTATTCCAAATTACAAGACTAAAAAAAGTCGCGTAGATGTTTTCTTTTTCAAGTCTGTTTAAGGGAAATTCTAAGAGAATTTAAAAGAAAAACAAGCACTGAAGTAAAGAAATTGTGTATTTAAGCGGTCCGCAGCTGTTCTGATCACTAGTATTGTATTCTTTTTTAAGTTTTTATGTATTTTGCATTATATTAAGCTAGCTATTCATTAATATTTTTATTATTGATTTGATCTTATGTGATTTATAAACCTATCTGTATACAATTTCCAAAAATAAAATTAAAAAAATAATATGCTTTATATTATCTATTCCTGTAGTTAATATGTAACTGATGATGATGCTGCCATGTTTTTTGCTTATCCTGAAGTACCACCTGAAATGGTCATTATAAAGTAGGGCTAAGATTTATCGATTTCAAAACGAAATTGCAATTTGAAGCAATGTTTTAAGTAAATCACAAAGGCTGTGAATTTCCTACCTATTTTACTGTTAGACATTGTTTACAGAAAGGCCTTATTATTTGGGGTCCAAGCAGCAATAGCTGTTGGATCACTATTTTTTCTTTTTATTGGAATTGTTTTATTTTTTATTATTACTACTTTCATGATAATAGTTCTATGTTTGATAGCTGTATGTTAATTAAAATAGATAATAATAAATACATGTTGGAAGCTTGGGATGTGCATCTCCATCACTGAGGCCGATGCAATACTCATCTTAATGCGCAGCTAACAATCTGATACATTAAAGATACATATGAAGCAATATATGATTATATGATTCACCCCTATTGCAATGCAGTGCAATATGACACAATTGGTTTCAACAAAATGAGGTATAATGCAAATTTTAACTGAATTTGATGCTATGCAATTTAATATATTCTTTGGTTAAAAACCATACATTAACACATATGTGTCTAATAATTCTATATTAATAAATCCGATTTTAGTAATGCAAAGATATTAGAAACAATGTATCTTAAATTTATCCCAAATTGTATCCAGTGCACATGTTTCAAATCAGGGGAAATCACATTGTTAACTTTTATGTCAGTACACTGGATGTGAATCACTGAACATTACCATCCCTATTTGAAACAATTCATTTCTTTAAGTTGTCAGCCTGTTATTAGAATATAGAATATATTTTGATGGTATCTCATGTGGAAATGCTCCTTTGTGTTTTAAATATATTGCACAGTGAATATTGACCAAAAGCTTGACTAAAATCAGTCAGCCCTATTGTAAAGTTTAAGTTGTTGACCCTTTTTTAAGAATTGGATGTATCCAGTATTTCTGTTCAAATTAAACAATAAGAACATGCTGCAGGTATGCAAACTTTTCTGGACCAGTTTGGCATTGCATTTGGTGTGAATGTTTTTGATCCGTCTAATTCACATACAAATAATTTTGCAGATTCGTATTTTTTTTTTCATGTTGTGTTCAGTGTGAAAGCCTTTAGCCTAGGGGTGTGCGATATGACGATATTAGATCGTGAAGGATTATAATATGTTGACGATCTGCGAAATCAGAGAGATTGTAGTAGAGAGAGTATCTCTCTCCCCACCCCACCGCTTGGTGAATTTTTAAGATTTCAATATACTAGAATAGTGTTGCCAAATACTGTATTCTGCGATGCAATGTTTGGGCGGCTTGTATGAGCATGTTAATACACTACAAGCTGTGGATTATACATTTTTTAAAAACAAAGCTGCAAATGCAAAGAAATGTAAATATATATTCAGCTACTGTTATATTAATTTAGCTGTATGTGTCTCCTGGTATTAAGCTGCATTATGGGTAAACCCTGACTTTACCAATTATTAAAACTGGACTTGCTTACCATCTTAGCCAGCGTAAACAGGACTATAAATATATATATATATATAAATATATATATATATATATGACTATAAATCATTTTGGTATTTAATTACTGGCCACAGGTAATAGTCCTGAGTCTGAAGCACTGTTGATGTCTAAGTGATTAGTTGCAATTTCTTCACTTTTATAGTTCCCGAAAATGAATTACATTTTATAAATCATACATTGATTTACTGCTGTGATTCACCTGGCTGGTACTAAATGTGCTGCTAAAGAAAATTAATTAACACCCTTCATATTCAGGAAATCAACATTGTCGTTGTATAAGAGTATTTACCGTGGAGGTGGCTGCCATGAAGCCTGTGTTTCTAGCTGCTGTGATGCAGCTGGGACCTGCTTCTGAGGAGGAGGTGCAGGGTGTAGCTTCTTTCCTGCCCCGACCGTCTGCGCCATGAAGTCCAACACTGATTTGTCTAGACTCAGCCACTCTGATGGAAGTCTAGTGGATTAAAAAGGAAAGCGTGTTAAATTCATTGCAAGCTTACATTGGCCATCTGCATGCTTTCTAAAACATCTCTGACCTGTTCTTCTGAGACCGGGCCACATGACAATCCCTGTTGTTCCGAGTTCGTTTGGGGGAGCCAACTGTGGCTCCAAACAGCCTGCCCCAGCGCATTCCTTGCGGGGGCTCATCCTGGGCCCCCATTACCTCTCTTTGTCCTCTGGGCACCTTCTCTTCACTCTTCTTCAACTCATTGAGCACAGACTCAGGGGGGCTGCCCATCCAGAAGGGCTTGCCTTTGGCCTTGGAGTGCGAATCATTGTTGGCTTTGGGAACATCCTTCTCCTCATTTGCCTCGGCACCTTCCACCACACCTTCTCTGAGTGGTGGATGGCTCTGCTGGCGTGCCCCTAGATCCTCTACCCCCCTGGCTCCTTGACACTCCCCTGCAGGTTTCTTTCTTTTTTCCCACTTGACAAATTTCGATCCCTCTGTAGAATTGTCAATGTACACCTGTGAGCTCTGCATTAGCTGGTACCACCAGCCTGCTTGTCGGTCACGTGGCCTTGCCCCACCAATGAGCTGAGGTTCTCTCTCTGTTTCACCCTCTCGATTTACTTCCTCTCTGCCAACCCCAGTAGCTCGCAGTGCACCCCATGGGGCGCCTTCCCGGCTATCTCCCCAAAGATCTGCTCCTCTCTTTGCCAGTTTCTGATCTCCTTCACTCCTTCTTCGATCCTTGGTTTCATGCTCTGTTCTATTGCCCTCAATGCCCTCTTGAGACAGCCCAACTGCTTCTTTCCTCTGCACTATGCCATCTTTCCTTGACCTTGCTCCTTCCATCATGGACCAAGCCTCTTTATTCCATAATCCTACCCTCTCCTTGAGTACAATCCCATCTGCCCTAGTGTCCAACACTTCAGACTTTGACTCCAGCCTCACGCCTCGCATGAGCTGGAAAGTAGAGCGCATGGACCCATCTAACCCTTGGCCCGTGGAGCACAACTCTTTTTTGTTGCGCTGGTGCTCCTGGCCCTTCCGAAGTAAGCGTGGCTCAAAAAGCAGGTCCAGATCAAAGGGCAGAAGAGATAGTGGTTGGAGCAGCAGTAGCAACTCTTCAAAAAGTGGATGGCAGGTAGCCTGAGACAGAAGCAGGAAGCCCCAGGGGTGATAGTGTTCCGCCACAATATCTGGAGATTGGATGAGAAGATAAGAACTCAGTACAGACATTAGCATAAAACATGTTTATACCTCAAATATCAGCTCAACCTTCTTACCTTCATGGGTATACAGATGGCTGAACCAAAATTCCAAAGATCGCAAGCTGAAAAATATAGAACAGCAGCATTCAAATTACATTGTCTATGACAAGCTAAGATAATTCCTACATTCATAACGTAATATACATCACACATCACATTATGTGTATTTCAGTTTTAAATGGACAGAAGATGGACTTTTACTACAGATAGCAGCCAAGGCCTCTAATCTGTTCCAAATAATCAGCACATAGTGGCTCACAATAAAGCATAAAAAAGGAATGTAATTTCAAAATGAAATGGAAAAAAATGGGAACAAAGACTCACTTGAGTAAGCCAAAGACGAAAGCGTTGAACCTCATACTGTGGCTTGTGAGCTCTGAGTACTGGCTCACCTTGGAGAAAAGGTTGTGGAGTACACGAGTAGAGGGTCCTGGGAAGTGATATGGGTCATGGTCATGAGTACTGCATGAGTACTGCATGAGTACTGCAGTACAACTCCCATAAGCCTGTGCTGCACTATAGATACTCCTACACATCACAGTCAATGCTTATTTTTCACTAACCTGGCTGAGTAGAGGCTTCCACCACACTCCAGGGAACATTTCGTCGCTGTCCAATGATCAGGTCCAGCACGTAGGCTCGCAGGCCATCTTGTAGGATGCCGCGGATGGCAGGACACAGGTACTTCAGAATCAGGTGGCCCACATTGGGGCTGACCGAACTGTTCCCTAGTTTAGCCTAGCAACGCATAAAGGAGGCAAGTCTGACTGAAGAACCCGAAAAGTCATCCATTAAACACTCAAAACCATGAGTTCTGATGAGATTCACCAGAATAGGCAGTATGTGAAGCCTATAGAAGGGTAGGAAAACCAAATTACTAATGGAAATCTTAATATCTAAGCTCAATTTGAGCATATTATAGTGGCACTAATACAGTATTCACTCAGCAGAGCTTTTTTAGAGGGTCACCAGAGGACAATACCTTCACTCCAGGGTCACGGCTGGTGCCAAAGTGAGCCACTATCAGATCTACAGCTGTATTTATGGCTTTCACCAGACCTGAGGGGCAGAAGATGCAAAAAAAGTCTTAATTCATTGGTAAATAACCAGACCCATACCCAAGATACAGAATCTCCCAGCAACACTGGATTATAAAAATTTTATCTGATCACCTACTGAATAGAGTACAAGTCTGCTTGGTATCACCCATTTTTTAACCTGTGTCCTTGCTTTGTTTAAGCCTTATTCCCCCAATCTAATCATATGAAAGCATGAACATTTTCCTTGGTAACCTGACACCTCCAACTAATGCTGTGTTCCACATGGTAAAAATTACATATCATGCACAGAGACACTGAATGGGAACAATGTCACCCAATTACACAATCTTTCTCGAGATGTTACGAAGCAGGTGGTTCTGAAGGGCACATGAAGCTGTTGGAAATATGACCGGAATATACAATAAAAATGATACCCAAAAAAGAAAGGACAGAAATAATAAAGCTCTACATTACATTCTACTGAGTGTGGATTAAGTACACACACAGGCACTGAGAGACTGCTCCCAAGAGAAGGCTATCATCCCAGCCAATCAGAGGCAAGGAGAGATAAAAGTAGGTCACGTTGGGAAGCAAGGCTCAGGGTGGTGCTGTGGATCTGCCTGTGACCACCCGCACATTATTTATTACAAACACCGCAGTGTATCACACCTGGCTAATGCTACATACATTACTCTAGATTTGCATGTGATACGTTAAATTGTGGTACAATAAATACAATTTTCATATGATGGTAAACCCATTTAATTGCAGGCATTTTTGTTATATTGTGACAGATGTGTTCCTTTAAAATAATATTATTAAAAATTATGCAATTAAAATAATTAAAATATGGTTAAGGGCAGAACACTCAAATCCAAATCAAAATAAATTAACCATGATATCCAAAAAGAATCTATTTTTTTCAATGTTAAAGCTGTTCTTTTTCCATTCAACACCTGAAATTTCACAGATGTCCAACACATTTTGTTAACTTTATTCATTTAATGGCAATGCATAAAAATACCTTCATAGTGTAACTATTGAGTAACTCTCAAATACCATATACATTTAGATACATTGTCCACAATATTACAAAAAATCAGTTGAACATTCAAAACGATTTAACAACCTGAAGTTATCCTGCTTCTGAATTAAATCTTTATTTTTTTTTTTTGCACTGCAAAAATTGCTAAGTAACTGAACTTGACCTTAGCATAAAAATCCATCTATCTATCTATTCACCTTAAACCAGCTTATCCTGGTCAGGGACACAGGGACATGAAAAAAATATTACAGTAATGTAATGTAATAGGGCTGTATTGATCTGCTTCAGCCTGATCGGTTTTTGGCTGATATCCTTTTAAATTTGACCTGGGATGAAGATCTCGAATCAACATACTGTATACACTTTACTGGGTTTTCAATTCCAAGCAGTTTCTCTTTACATCAGCCAAAAACCTGAAAATGAGCACTATCAAAACAACGAAACATTACTGTACATAAACGTGTATGCTGAACTTTTATACAACTGGCAGCACAGGAAGTGTTTACACCAGCATCGCCACAAACGGAGGAGTAACGCATTGCGCTCACTTATAATCTAATAATCACTCATCTCACAAGCCACGCTTTTAGAATCTCTGACCTGTACAATTTTCCCGTGAAGTCTGTAAAATGACCCACAGAATACACTTGAATATCAGATGGCTGTGTTCACTTTATGGCGGCTGTAAGCTCAATTTTTGCTCTCTGCTTCCCTCTGTCTTGCAGTTTCAATTTTCCAATTTTGAGGTGATTCAAGGGTATACATTTTCAGGTGCACATTTTCCTACATATAATGTTTTTGTGAAGTGGTAATAAGATCCATCAAAGAGCAAAGTAAATACAGTAATAATGGCAAACCGAGTGATCTTGTTCATAAGGATAAGCCTCTAATCATTTCAGCCTTCTCTCTGCAATCACTATGTGGCGCTGCTTCAATTTTGGGACAATCTATCTCAAAATATGACCACTTTCAATTCCTATGTCACCCTTACAATGTGCCTGCAAAGTTCAGAGAAAGTGCCACGTACAGCTGCTGTTTCCTGCCACACAGCACTGCTGCTTCATTTTTGGGGCATTTTGTCTACTTCCATAGAATGCTTTTGTGAAAGAGTCAAAGGATCCATCAAATTCTTCTTGACTTCATATTCACAAGGTCTAATGTCATCTGCTTCCACCCTTCCCTTCGTTACCACTAAGTGGTGTTGCTTCAATTCTGGGGTGGTCTGTCTCAAAGTTTAATCAGTTCTAGTTTGGTACCCAAACAATGTCTCTGCAAAGTTTGAAAAAGCCTCAGCAAATTTTTTTTAAAAAACCAAGAGCAGGTAAAGTAATACATTGTAGCATACATTTACTTAAAAAAATAAGCAAAATGTTGCAATTTATAAGGATTTCCGAACTGTCCTCTATATCATCTTAAGCATCAGGTTTGTTCTGCTGCATCATACGGTTATTTAGAACTGTGGGCAATGGCATCTCACCTTTCTTCTGCAGCAGGTCGATGGAGATGGACTCTGAGGTGGCGTCAGGCGATAGACAGAACTCCTCCGGGGGCTTCTCCGTCAGGGAGAAATAATCGGGGAAGAAGTCGCCGTAATAGTGCTGTTTCGTAGACTGGCCTAAGGGTACATACACAGACTATAAAGCAGGTGCACACATACATACATACACAGACCATAAGGAACGTGCACACACACATACACAAACCATAAGATAGGTGCACACACACACACACACACACAGCCAAATACTTCAGTGGACTATATAGCGCGGCACAAATATATTATTACAATTAAAACAACAGGCAGACAGTCAAGACTGGTGCCAACAATGACAAACCTAAGCCCTGGAATCCTGCAGTCTTTTTCTTGATTTGCATACTAATTAGGAATAATTGGATTTAAAATTACAGATGAAGTATTAAAGGTGATACAAGGGGTCTTCAGGGCCCATTCTGACCATCACCTGTTTTATGATAAATTCTAAAATTAATAATCCATACCAAGGCAAAGCTACAGACACAGACACGACTCACACACACAAGCCAATCACACTGTGACCACAGGAGTCAGACAGAAATGTCCCCCTGCCCCCCCGAGGCTGACAGTCAGCACCATTTAGTCGGGCATGAGCGTGGCTAGAGGACGTTGGGAAATCAAAGACGTTGCGGCGAGGGAGGCTACCGCGACCCTGCCGGGCATCTAGGCTGCCGGACAGGGCAGGGCTAGCCCTCTCCCCACCCAAGGGGTTCCTACGGCGGTACTCCCTCCACTTCAGGGCCTGTGGGGACAGATGGTGGGCTGGTGTGGGGGGTACCGTGAGGATAAGGGGGAACCACAGTGTGGCGATGGCAGACAGAGAGGTTGGGGAAGAAGGGCACCCCGTGGGGGGGGGGGGGGGGTTACAGAGGAAGAGACACAGGACATGGCAAGGAAAGGGCAAGGAAAGCAGACAGAGGAACACACAGAGCCGAGTTAGAAGACAGCAGAAAGGGATAAGTGTCTTATTAAGTTTCAACATAGATATGCACCTATAAAACTCACCTTTCAATTTAACACACAATCCTGAAATATTAAATACCTCAAATGATTCAATCTATTGTCTATCATTCCAAAATGTGCTCAATGAAATGTGCGACATGAGGAGAGACAGACTGGATATATTATTATCTGATGTACAAGAAGGAAAGATGCAGACAGCAGGTGTGAAAGGAAAAAAGACGGCAGGTGGGGAGAACATAGGGGACCCCAAAGACACCTGGGACGGTGAGGAATCAGCAGGGCTGGGCCACATCATGATTGTGACAATTCATATCTATGAATATGGTGAGTACTGTAAAATAGCCCTTACTGGGGCTGCACAATATCGCATTGCGATTAATTAAAATATCAACGCACGATCTATAACACTAATGAAATTTACCCGAAACTAACAACAGACAAACAGAACTTATTATCTACGAATTAAGTGTGTCAAATAATTTGATGTTGCCACACAGCAAGTTGTGTCAACAGATGGGTTTTAG
>JAODKN010000114.1:25813109-25827098 GCA_026774425.1 Petrocephalus zakoni
CTTATTATCTACGAATTAAGTGTGTCAAATAATTTGATGTTGCCACACAGCAAGTTGTGTCAACAGATGGGTTTTAGATGGGTTTTAGGTGTAAAACTTTGTTTGGATGCTGGCTTTTTATTACTATATGCACATTTACTTACCCTAACAAGGCATATTGTGACACTCAAACTTAGTAATCTGTATAAATTAATTGTGTCCTTATGTTTAATAAACATGTCAGACTTTAAACTGCAAAAAGATATCTTTTTACCACAATATTTCCTCTTTTAAAAAATGAGGTGGTTGCTGAGCTGTCCCTTTCTTCACCGCCACTTCACAGCCTATTGCTTCCATGACTTACCAAACTGTGGCATGTCGCGTGCTCCACTAACTCAATTTAATAAACATCAGAAAATGCCAAATCCATTTTCACTCCCAGCATCCAAAGCCCTGGTGATTATTGCGCAAGCACACGAATCGTGATTATATCACCATGTGATATCATGCAGCCCCAGTCTCAGCACTTATTGGTGGTATAATTTATCACTATACATTACATTATACCTGCTCCATAAGTATTATTAAAACCAGCTGGTCATCATAATCAGAAATACGAAAAGCCACCTGCACTTTCCTACGTATGAATATTGTGATAAATGCCAATATTGTGAAAATCCCTTATAATACTGTGATACCATTTTTTATGGCATATTGCCCAGAGCATTCATGTCAAACCAGTTTTCTGGAATGAGCAGTAAGGCGGTCAGAGAGAAAAAAACTTAGCAAAATGTACCATTAGTGTTTTGTACTATTATGCCCTACGACACAAACGTTTATTTTTGTATAATTCATTTATTAGATTAAATTAGATTCCAGTTTGCAGTCCATTCATTCTGTCGCCTTTTTTCTTGATCTGTTTAAGAGCAATTCTAGGGGAATTTTAAGCAAAAAATAGAGCACTAAAGTAAAGAAATAAAGACCTGAATTATACTGAGCTAATTACTGTTTGATACAAAAAAATGATAATGAAAAATTATTTTGCCATATTGTTTAGCCCTAAGAAGAAAAAAACCACAGATGCATGCTATTTCTAAGTGGGCAATCGGGCCTTTAAAAGCCTACCATTAGGCAGCCGAGGTCCTGCACAGGTGGCCAAGGAGACATCTCTGCCCCCACACCGGTGGGCAGGCTCTGGGTGCGCCTGGGGCCCCAAGGCCGGGCTCTGCAGCGTGGGCAGTGATGGAAGGTGCAGGCAGTGATTCGTCGCTAAGTCCGACGGAGGCGGAGGTGGAGTGCGGGGTAGCGACACCTTAACTCGGGGTTCTGGCAGGGCGGGCCCATGGCTGTCATGGCTGCTTTGGCTTTGGCCAGAGGAAGAGCGAGGTAGGGGCATCAGACCAGCCGACAAGGGGCAAGAGAGGCTGCGGGGGGGGCGCTGTGGACTACTGGGGCTGCAGGTGGAACAGGAACTGGAGCTGGGAGCTCCCTGCTGGCGCACGGGTGAGTGGCTGCCCAGCGGGGACGGGCGGGCCGCATCAGGGGCCCTCCTCCCGTACACGTGGCTGACGTAGTCACCCAGCAGGGGGCGCAGCGGCTTGACCTGTGGCTTCCCCAGCTGCTGCTGTAGTGTGAAGGGCTGGATAGGCAGCGTGGTAGGGCGCTGATCTTTACTGTAGCGTATGACATCTGAGGATGAGGGGCCCCCTAAACAGGTCAAAGGAGCAAGGCATTATATAGAATGACATATTTAGCTATGTCACTTTGCAGGTATAAAGCTTAACGGGATTCCTCATATGTAATATTTCTGATATCCAAAAAAACATTATAATGAGCATACAAATCTTTAAAAGTCTATGCCAAATACACAGTTTTGAACATTAAATAATTACATATGTAAGGGTTAATGCCCTCCATGCCGTGCAATATATGTTTTTAAACACACGGCTATGGAGGAAGAGAGAGAGACAGCCACTGTTTTATTAATTTAGCTTTATGTACCTCCTGAGCAGTCAGCTTCGTTAAGGCTAACCACAACTTGTTTAGTGATTACCTATTATTAAGACCTGACTTGCAGACCATCTTGTTCAGGCATGTTAAACAGGACTGTAAAGTATGACTGGTCTACATTACATCAGTGAATCATTTTGGTATTCAATCATTGAGCAAAGGTCCCGGGCCTCCTGTTGTCGTGACCATTCTTTCTTTTCTTTTTTCTTTTATAGTTTTAAGTGACATTGGGTTAGAATAAAAAATGATGTGTACAGATATATAAAATGAATCAAGACAATACAGATTCAACAATTAAACAGTGCTAAAAATAATAATTTTTACAAAACTCCAAAAGAACAGAGACCTCACAGAAGCCAGCAGCATCAGGAGAGCTAATGTAAACAATCTGGGTCTGCATTAAGGGCCTAGCAGACACCCAGTTTCAGTTCAATTTAAATAGATGGACACTTTAATATATTAAATGGCACAACAGGAAGGTACGGTGAGCTCCGTACGAACGTAATCAGTGCGAGTGAAAGCAGAACAAGCCTGAAGCTCGCCAAAGATCACATTTCCTCATGACTGCGAGGAAGTCGAGCTGATGACTCAGGTTATCGATCTATCAAAAAGCAGACCCTGAAATGGCCTGGTGCCCAGCTACAATATCAGTGACACAGCCGATACCAGCTCCTGATTCAGCAGCCATCTCATGGCTCACATACATACATTTTCACTCTTCAACAGTATCCCTCCCTGGTAAATATCCCTTATCCAGGCCCCTAGCAAACATTTACAGATCAAGTAAACATTCTGTTCACAGCTGGCTTTTTTGTCCCTTGCCCCCCCCCCCCCCCCAAGTTTTACAAAAATTTAAACTATTTGCCCTGTGACAAGCTGGATAAACGGAGAATTTATAAGCTTGCTGAAAAAACACGGACAGAGAAAAAGTGGTCTATGCTGAAGCACAGAGGTACACAGGACCTTGGCTCACATCTTTACACTGCATTCTTTGCAAAACTGGATATTCCCCAGGTTGGTAGATACCCTACATGTCCTCGACCTGCATGTCAAGTTCTGTTAGTCTGAACTGCTGAGGGAAAAAACCTCCAGATAAGAGCACCAACAGCATCGCAGGATATACACCACAGGTCTGCAGAATTCAAGACTGCCATGCCAGTGTAAGCCAGCCGACAGAGTGATAGCAGATGGAAATGGGACTGTAAGAGACAGAGGCCATGGATAGCAAGGACAGGAGCCTGGCGTGAGCGCTTCTCCTCACCTTCGGCCTTGGAGCGCGCCTCATAGGCGCTTCTGTCCACGTCGGCCAGCTGGCAGCGCGTGTGCAGCGCCGCATCGTGGCCCGTCTGGCTGCAGCAATAGCTGAACGGCAGCGGAGGCAGGCTCCGGCTCTTTCCCAGCTGGGGCAGCTCAGGGATGGGGGAGAACTCCTGGGAGGACTGGGAATTAGCGGAGGAGGCCTCGCTGCTGGATTTCAGGAAGGGGGAGCCGCCGCTGGCCGCGGTGCCGCTCCTCCGCTTGCTGCGGGCGATTTCGGCAAAGGAGGTGACGCGCGGGGGTACCGGGGGCGATGCTGACAAGGCTCCCTCACTGAGGCGGACGGGGCAGCTCAGCATGCGCTCCAGCGACGCCAGGCGGGCACCGGACGCCTGCGTCAGATCCAGGTCCTGGTCATAGCTGCGGGAGCGGGGGCGGCCCATGCGGCCAGCCAGCGGAGGGGACACGTTGACATACACCTGCCCTTCTATCGCGGCCTCTTCCGGCTGCCTGCTCTCGTCCTGCTCCTCCTCACACTGGCAAACAAACACAATCGATGGGCAGACAGGAAGGCCCAATGTTACCAGTCAGCACATCGGGACAATTAGCAATTAGACATCAGACATTTCTGCGAATGGGCCGAGACCGGGCCATATCTGAGCTTCACCACGTTAGCAGGGGCCAATTTTGATACTTAATTTTACGTCACATCAAAGCTACAAAAACTGACGTTACATTGAATCTTTTTCTAATTTGAAAATATATTCATGCACAACACTGACTTTGCATTTGTTAATAAATCAAAGAAAAATTTGTGGGAAAAAATCCACCATGTCCAACAATTGGAACATATATAACATATACTACAGGTTTGGTTTCAACAACTCAACCCCAAACCCCTGAACCCCTGAACCCCTGAACCCCCTAAACACACAACGTTGCTGCAATATTGGTAGGGACATCTCCCTACCATCCACGACTAAATCTATGCCCTTGTGATGAACATATATCTGACCTTGACGTATGATTTCACACCCCTTTCTGTTCCCTCATGTACCTGGGACGGCTCCTCTTCCACACCCTGCCCGTCCTCCGCGGGCTGCCGGAACAGGTAATATTCTGTGGGCTGTGCAGGGCTGGCTCTGCCAGGATCCTCGGAGCAGCTGGTGACCGAGGAACCGGCGGGACTGGGCGAGGACTGCGACGACAGGTCGCAGGTCACCAGCTTGTAGTAGTTCTGTGTGGCCAAGACCAACCGTGCCCGGCTCTGCAGGCATGAGGTCAGCTCACAGGCCTCGGAGGTAGGGACCTCACATGGTGGGTGATATGAATTGCAGTTGGCATCTAGGGCAGGTGGAGGGGAAGAGCAGCCACAGGGGGCCGGGTTGCTGCTCTGGGGTTCAGCCGGGGAAGCGTGCAGATCCAGGTAGAAGGCCCCGCCGGGCTCGGAGGTGGAGCTGCCGCAGGAGTGCTCCGCCGAAGCGTTCAGGTTCAGCGGTTTGGCGGGAACCGCGTTGTTCATGCGGTTGTACATGGCGCTGAAGCTTACCAGCACGCCGTCTGAGCTGTTGCAGGACGAGTCGCTGGCGTAGCTGGGTTGGCTCTCCGAGATCAGCGCGGGGACAGTGCCGGCAGCGCTGCAGCAGCAGCAGCGCTGGGGGGGCACGGCGCGCTTGACAAAGTCTTCCTCCTCTTCCTCCTCACCCCACTCCTGCTCGCCGCAGTCCATGGAGAGTGTGGAGCCGCTGCTGCCGTGCCGGCGCTGGCAGTCCAGGCCAAAGAGGTTAAGGCCCTCGAGGCGCGAGGCGGCCTTCAGCGGGCCCAGGTGGTCCGTGTCTGAGGGCCAGGTGCCAGCCGAGAGAGGCGCCCGTGCGTAGCCGGGCCCATGCAGCCGGAAAGGCAGCGGCTCCGTGCCATTGTCCAGGCCCTCGCTGGAACTGTTGTGAAGATGGAAAGAGCAGTCCTCCAGGTAGCCACTCAGGTCGTCCCCATCATCTCCTTCATCATCTTCCTCATCCTCGGCGTCAAGGAGAAAGGGGTTGTGCCGGAGCGGGTTGCCCTTTCCTCGGGGGTTAGGCCGGGACCGGGGCAGCTCCTCGGAAGCGTTGGAGGTGAAGGAGGACGAGTCGCTGACGACGCTCCCACCACGCCCACCACCGCCCCCCTTACCCCCTCCCCCGCACCCTCCCGCACAGCTTGAGCTGCTGCTGCTGGACGTTTGGATGAGGCTGCTGTACACCAGTGCTTCTCGGTGGAGCACATCCCGCTCGGGCAGTGAGGTGGTGCGGGTGAGACCCAGATGCTCAGGGGAGCCAAAAGGGTTGGTGTTGCCACCTGGACTGCAGCACTGTCGCCCCTGGACCTGGCAATGCACCAGGGGGAGGTGGTGCACAATAAGTGTCTCCCCCGATAGCTTGGGGGGGCTGTCCATTCTCTATGCTAGGACTGGGGCAGTGCACTCAGGCAGTCAAAATGAATGGGCTGATCCAAAACAGGCTTTAATGTAGACGGCCAACACCAGGACTGGGACTACAAGGCCCCAGAGAAGACAGACAGCAGACTATAGTGCTTATAGTAGAATCACCACATCCCAGGAGAAACATCTGAAAAAGGGACAGAAAACCACATTACTTTTGAAAGTGAAAATGCATGCCAGTTGACATAAAAATTATATACATTAGGGTAAGGTTACAATATACAATAAACACACGCCCATTTTATTTTTTACACTAATTATAAAAGTGAAGATGCTAAATAATTCACAATGGATTAGCAAATATTTCTCCTGTCTAGTGACACCTGTCTGGTAACAGCCTGACCTCCAAGATCTCCCACTCACACAGAGAATCCAAAAATGGTTTAGGAACGAGGCTGCCGGAAAAAAGCTAAAGTAAAGTACCGAAGCACAAATACTTCATTACTGTGCTTGAGTAGGTATTTTCAGTATTTCTACTTTACTTGAATATTTGAGATGTTTCTACTTTTACTTCCTTTCTGAGACAATGACTTCTCTACTAATTCATTATTAAATGTGACGCGTAGATTAAGGCGTTTCGAAAATAGATTTTGTTGCAAATCATTACGCATAGGTTTTTAAACTATGAGGTATGATGAGGAGAGACAGCCTACAAAATGATTTTAATTACATTAAGTGATGCCTTAACAGCCTTTATCTTTAACATATTGCAAGCAATTGCAATAAATTGTTCTGTCTATGCAAGTACTGCTCGGCTTTCTGTAACTAAGAGGTTCAATATCAATTTTTATTACTTATTTACAGTTTTAAACTCTATGTTTAATGTTGTCTGCCATTTTGATGGTATTTATTTTAGCTGATTTCAAAATAAATATCAAATAATACTTTTAGTGTGAGACACTGAATACTCGCATTATTGTGTGATACTATTACAAGTAAATGATATAAAGTGAGTCAACTGAGTTTCTACATTTTGTAATGACAATGAGCACAGTTAAAACAAGATCAGAAACATACACATGTGGCCAGAATTGTTGGTACCCTTCTGTTAAAGAAAGAAAAACCCACAATGGTCACTGAAATAACTTGAAACTGACAAAAGTAATAATAAATAAAAAATTACTTAAAATTAACTAATAAAAATCAGACATTGCTTTTGAATTTTGGTTCAACAGAATCGTTTTGAAAAACAAACTATTGAAACTGGCCTGGACAAAAATGATGGTAACCCTGGAAAATAATTTGACCATATGAACATGTTAAACTAAGGTGTGTCCTCTAATTAGCATCACAGGTGTCTTCAGTTTCAAGTTATTTCATTGACCATTGTAGGTTTTTCTTTGTTTAACAGAAGGGTACCGACAATTTTGTCCACGTGTGTAGGTGTAGTTAGTTGGCCAGCAGCTGCCAGTGCTTAATATTGAACTATGCAGATACAAGCTACCGACAAACGGCCAGGTTTTGCAGAAATTATATTATGATTTGAAAACAAAGAAAGTAACTTTGTCAGCTAGTTGTTCACAAACTGTTGATGAAGTGCTGGGACTGTGGACTGCAGGTAGCATTCCAACAACACAAAAACCCAATGTGGTTGCTAAGCTGAAAGCTCTGTAGGAGAAACATCGAGATATTGCCAGGAATAAGTCACGGCGTAAGTACTGTACAGGTAAATGGAATTAGAAAATTAATTTTGTGGTTTACTTTGAAAACTGATTGACATTGGACATGCTGACTGAACAAATGATAAAGATTCCAGAGGACTGGCAATTTCTGCAAGATCAGCGAAACAAAAGGAAGATGGTAACAGGTGGAGAAGATGTACAATTCAGAATACGTCAACAGAGAAAACAGAAGCGATTACAGGAAGAAAACAAAGGGCAAAGTTGGTGAAGGACACATCAGTCATAATTTCAGATTCAAGCGATGACAACGGTCAGCACGTAAATTCTTCTGATAAAGACGATGATTACTTTGATCCAAAAGTACGCAATTATCCTCAACATTATGTGGAACATAAACTCGCACCTTCGACCTTAGCAACTGCTGGAAATGCTGAAATAGTATGTGAAATTACATTTTTTATTAAATTCAAGTGTCTTGAGGCATGACTTAGCATAAACATTTTAATCCAAAAATTTGCGGGAATGTTTACCAACACCAACCTCATCAACCTAGAGGGTATGCAAAACTGAATGAAGAAAAAAATGTTTGTCATATACTTGTGAAACACCCTAGCGTAGATCGATCTTTAATTTTCCACCAAATGAAAGATTCATTCCGCAATCAGCACAGCAAGCTTGGCAAATTTCATTGCTTTTTCTGAATAAAAAAAAAATATGAGTCAGTTTTCCTTATTGTTACAATGTTGTCCTGAGTGAATTTAAAAGGACAGGTTGTCCTTTTTACTTAAGTACTTTAAAGACCAGGTACTATTACTTGAATAGCATTGAGTATTGGATGACTTTTACTTGAGTAACATCTTGGTGGGGTATCTGTACTTTTACTCGAAACAATACTTTTTCCACCACTGAGTGAATGAATACCTAGCTCAGATTCCGACTGCGCAACTGCAACAGAAAACCTTCAACTTCATAGCATGCATACCCAGACCTTTTAAAGCCGATGGCATAATGCCGTTTTATTAATTCTTTAACCAAATGACCTTCTCTCCTAGTTTAAAGGCTCTTGGTGATTTAATGATTGCATTAAACAAACAGTGATCCTCTGGGAGACGAGAGCTGGGTATCCCTTTCCTGTGTCCATTTGCAATCACTTTATCAGTGGGCCTAGATTGTTATGGCAGGATAAATCCTGAGCTCAGGGCAGGAATGGTGACTCTACATGGAACTAGGCCTGGGCATTGTTCGAAATTTTTCGATACTAGTACCAGAACGATACCTTGATTTCGATACCGATTCCTGAGCAATACTTTTCAATACCAAGATGTTTCAGATACAAGAGCTCTTTTTACTTTAATATTCGAATATAATATAATATAAATTTTAATATATACAATATATAATGATAATAATATCAACAATAATAATGATATATATAATCAAATAAAAATAAAAAATATTCCCTGCTCAGACCACTCTCAGTAACCACAGTTAACTATGAGTACCCCACTAACCTTGCCATTTAGGAGCTGGACTCATAATGATTTGGCCCTTGTCAATACAATCAGATCTTTATTGCTGCCCGTTTCTTTTGCTTTCAACGTGTCAACTACGAGTACCAAATGTTAGCTTAATATAATACTATTATATAATATTCCCCAGACCCTGACGTGCAACATATAATTGTGAAAGTTTACCATTATTCACCATCACAACGGGGTGGTCTTAATGTTTAGGCTGCTCATGGTATATCTTGGAATTTTCTGTTAAGTTGGCTAAATGTTCAGCTGTAAGTCAAAGCCTCGTATGAGCTGTCAAACAATTTTATGAAAACAGAGAGGTCGACACATAATGTAAATACAGGAATTCTTTCCATTTTGAAATACACAACACCCATTAGTACAGAAACATATATATTCCAAAGAGAATACAGAGGAAAATGCATACATCAGCCTATATCAGTGCTGCACGGGGCAAATAAAGCAGCTACCATGTAGAAGCATTTCTCTCCAATTGCTCCAAGTTTTTTGCAGTTTATCACATTATTCTCAAAACAAAAGGCGACTGTTTAGGAACAGATAATATGAATTGAAAACTAGAAGCCTGAGAACCAATGAAAAGTTCTTCATCCTTAAGGTATTAGCCCTCAATAGAACATAACAAATATTGAAAATTACAATATATTTGTCCTCAGAGCCATTTTCTGAAAACCGAAACACACCAAGTAACAAGGTTTCCTCGTCTTTTCCCTCCATCAGCTTCTGCATGAGACACTGAATGTTTTGAATTTTGCTATGAGCTGTGGAATTCTGTGCAACATCACAACTGAAACTCTCGCACTGTATGCAACCAGGAAAAAATACTATAGCTGTTGATTAAACATTTTTACTTATTATCCCTCTGTTTAGGTATCAAAATACCACAGACGTTATCACAACCAAAAAAATAATAATGCAGTACGACTTTAAAATTAACGCTAATGCATTAACTTTGACAGCAATGCACAATAAAAGCATATCGATATAAACAGCAATTGACTCATCCTATATCTCATTTGACAAAATATTGATATACCGGAAAAAGTCAATAGATCACCCAATCCTAGTTTAAATCCCACCTCCATCCTGTCTGTGTAACCCTGTGTAACCTGGGCTTTTCTTCCAGTCCAAAGACAAGTGGATCAGCTAAACTGGCCCTATTGTGAATCCCATCCAGGCTGTGCTCCTGCTGGCCCATGACCCTGCCCAGAAGAAGTAAGGCCATTCCCAAGGCTGGCTGGATGGAGAACTCAGACACATGGCTTTGAAAGGTTTAACTATAAGAATAGTACTGTAAGGTTAATGCATCATATTTTAGCAATTTAGTCTGAAGGCCTACAAACAACAACATTATATCCAGGTTGATCTCATACAACATGGAATGCTTAATAATGTAATCACCTAAAATGTCAATCACCCCTTCTACAGGAGAAAAGTATAGAAAACTAACTAGACCAAGCACAGTCCTTTTTGCCCACTCATTACAGACAAAACAAACAAACCACAATATCCAGACAGAAAAAAACTCCTCCCTGTCTAATGGCACAGTGAACTCGCCAAGAAACATGATGCAATACTCCTTAAACCCACACAGCAGGAACTCAGATAAGGAGCCGCACCGTACAGTCAGGTCGCAGTCAATCCTGACAGAAGTCGCCGCTAATTTAGGCTTCTGGTTACAAGAAAGGGTGCATCAATCATGTGATATCCCTGGGGTTTGCTGACACGTGGAGCCGCCAGCATGGAAACAACACAGGAGCTCAGGAAACACTAACCATCTTCAGACAAGGGCATCAGCCCTTAACGCCCACAACAGTATTCAGTTCTAAATCTAATTCCAGGCACTGTAAAACAGATTCTCACATTTCAGTGCCAGTTTTTCACAGCTGACCTATACTATGAGAATAACATCCCTTCCATGAATCCAGAGGCACCTCCCTCCAGCAGCCTGTTAAAAAGCTCACAAAGCCAGGGCAGTAAGGGGGAGGGGGGAGCTGCGCGTGGGAGCAGGAACAACGAAGCGGTCGCCCTCCCCCTTTAAAACGGGACCCCCGTCGCCTCAGCCTACCGTCTCCGAGAGCCCTCTTTGTCCGGAGCGCTCCAGGAGAGCAGGGACGTGTGGACCCACACAATCCTATGGCCGCACCAAGCCTGCGCCTGTGTGCCGGGCCTTTCTAGCTTAGTCAGTCTGAGTCTGCACGGCAGCACTGCAGAGGAAATGCGCATTCTGCTGCATGGCGGCCCGAATCGCAGTCATACTCGCACCTGCACGCACACACACACGCTCAGGCACACGTACCAGGCCGATGGGGATGCTCTCCGCTCGCTTTGCAAACGGTCTTGCCGCTTTCTTTATTCCTGCGGACAGGGAGCCGGGCCGCTCCCACAAGGCCGTGGCTCTATAGCAACAGCATCACTGCTCGCACTGAGCATGCCCGGTGATTCGGAACATGCCAAAAGACCAGGGGGGGGGGGGGTAACTATCCCTATTAGCATAAGAGCTGGAAAGAGGAAGCCAGACAGAGACACAGATGGAGAGTCTTGAAAAGGCAGCATAGGTTTATTTCATTTAGCACGTAAAACCGTAGTGGAGTGGAGAGGGGACACACTGAGCTAGGAAAGGATTTGTAAACTACCATTTCAATTAAAAAGACCTGAATTTCACTAAAGCACCTAGTTCATGCTGTGTGCTGATTGGTCACTCCCTTTAAATCATGCACTGATACAATCATGTGTCACTGATGGTGACGTGAAACAGCTGGATAAGTCTTTCAATCAAGGAGACAAACCTGTCAACTTGAAATAGCTCCCTGACATGGATTATCTGACCACCCTACTGGTACTCTGGCATCTCAGGAAGCCTGGCTAGTGGGGCGCAGGTTTGAGGCCAGACATACACTCCCAAGTGACCCAAACACAGTTATACTGCTGGGAAGAGACAGTTGAGGACAATGCCAATCTGTTCACTGTAATCATGCTGGACCATTTAAATAAGTTTATCGAAATGGAAACGGGTTAACAAAGAAGTTCCAATTTCTCATAGTGCCCTTCATAAAAAAAGTTTCCTACAGAATTAACAACTCATCAGGGTAAGTTGCTCCAGAGTCTATGAACAGGACGCATTCTTTCTACAAGCAAAAAAATTATACTTTTCCCATTACATTTTAGTGTTAAGTTGTCCTCAAATAAGCCTAAACTCAGTACATAAGGGCATCTTGCCACTTTCCGCAACACAAAGCATTAGAGTCCATAGTAATAACTTCCTAAGGTGAATTTTGAAACAATGTAGCATACGAATCATTAAAAATCCTTCAGAAGTACAGATAAATCATTATGTCATATCACTCAGTCATATTGCCTTAACATTAAGTGAACGTTAACCGTTTCAGAAAAACTGCAGAAAGTACTAGAAATGGCTCAATTGATCGATTCACTGAAATGAGTTAAACTGCCACAAAGGTGAGGCAGGAGTACACCACCTGAGAGAGCTGGAATCAGACAGAAACACGAACCAGCTGCTAAAGTGTTAGCACAAACACATGCAAGGTCACACGCACATGACAATATATTTGTCTCTGACATTTGGTAACAACAAAGATTTAATCTAGTACAACACATCACGACAGTGAGTGAAGAATGACTGAAGAATGTCAAACAAGCAAGTGCCCCAAAAAATGCTTTTTCTAGCCTGATAAAAGGTAATGGCTACTCATCTTAGGAAATACCCAAACATACAGTAATGAAGTAAGTATACCTCCTATATCACATGGCAGCCCCTGTAGCTGATGGGAAGGCAGATGCTTCATATAAGCTGCATACTGTAAGTACAGCACAGCGAGGTAATCAGCTACACAGCCCTGTTTACCTCTAGTGCACAGTAAGCAGCCAATTTCCCTAATCTCTATCCAGAGCTATCTGGAGGAGACACCTCTGCACATAACATGCCATCTGCATCAAAGCAAGTATAGCATGAGTCCCACATCAGTTAACACAGTAAAATCTGCCGTCCTGTAACTGGCAAAAAAAGCAAGAAAACAACTTTGCTTTGGTACATATTGCTAACGTGAAGTTCTTGAAAAGCCACAGTTTCTTACAAAACTGGTAAGACTACCTCATATTTTAAGAACAGAAAAAGATCCCAGATCGGTAGAAACTATTAAAATTGCTGAGCCATACAGGATTACAACTAGTGCAGTGAGAAATGTCAACCAGGCCATCAACGGTGACGACCAGCCATCATAAAATCTACTTCAAATCAACCTCTATATACAGTCACATCCCCTTTGGCTGTTATAAAGAGACTTTGCCTGGAACTAGATCTCAGAGGTGGATAGTTAAAAAAAAAATTCAGACCATGATTTTGTTTCAACCAACCAGTTGAGTATAAAGAGTCGCAGTACTTGGTCTGGATTTTTACTTTTTGCACATCTGCTAGATCGTCACAACCACATCCCCATACATGCACAACGCAAGAAATGAAATAGCCTGATTCTGCTAAGCACCCATATGCAAACTAGCAAATGAAAGGCAGACGGAGCATCACACTACAAGCTATGGTGCAGACGCTGTGTCCTGCTCCAGAACACACACACACAAGCTGCTTGGCAGGAAGTGAGGTTCCCGCAGTCTCGACTAGCATAAACTCGATCAAGCAACAGAAATTGCACCAGTAACTAGTATAATGTAACCATCACAATGTTCGTATTACAAGTCAGCTGCAAACTGGATGATACATTTTGTAATAATAAGAAGTATTTATACTTCAATATAGTAAGAAATGTATAACATAAAGCAGACCTAGAGTTAAACGTAATAAAATATTTTAAAGCATGGCCTCATGGGCGGAAAAGAGTCTGAATCAGTTTCTAGCATTACTGTAACTGAGACTCTCATTACTGATTATTTAAAGGTGTTTAGGATTAGAGCCCGACCGATTTATCGGCAGGCCGATATTATCGGCCGATATTAGGCATTTTACAAACTATCGGTATCGGCATTTATAATGGCCGATAAATGAATATTTCAAAAATAAAAGAGCAAGACAGTCAGTAGGAGAGAGAGACAGTTTGCGCCAAGGAAGTGTGCATGCACACACCCGCATTATGGAAAA